>BHFT01063249.1:0-24949 GCA_004320025.1 Laticauda laticaudata
GTGTTTCTGGTTTCTTCTGTCTGTTTTGTGGCTTTGATTGGCTGGCAACACTGTGTTCCTGTGTTGGAGGCTTTCATGTTTTCACGTTTTATGACGTGTGATAATACCCAAAGGAAGCTGAACTGCATTTTTGGCGATAGTTCATGTAAGTACCTCGCAAAAACTTAAACACACACACACACACACACACACACATATATATATATATCTCAGAATATACAATGGTTATAAAGGAAAAAGCAGAATGACTTGATTCTCAAAATACAGATAAAATCTAGGACCAATGCACTGATTAAGAGATCTTATCAGGTACCACACTTTGAGGAAACACCCAAGTTATCTGAGAACCCTTATAGAAAATTATTGAAAGAGACAATAATAATAATTAGAAACTAGCAAAGGGCCTACCACTCTTTGTCATTAATATTGAAATATACCATCTACATGTGTATCACTTATCAAACATATTTTTGGCTCAGCTGGATACCATTAGAATTGCAAGAACATTTTATATGTCCTGTTTAAATTACTTCTGGCTCAATAATAATTAAACACTTTTGAAAATCAGCACAAGCATGGATTTAAAAATATGAATTTTTAATAAAGAGGAGGTATAATTAGGAAGAAAAACAATTCCACCTAGATCTAAGGAGAAATTTCCTAACAGCAAGAACAATCAACTAGCCTTTCCTTCAAAAGCGTAGGTGCCCCATCACTGGAAACTTTCAAGAAGAGACTAAACAGCCACCTGTCTGCAATGATATTTCCTGATAGTTAGAACAATTCTTCTGTGGAGCCAGAGGTGTTATTTGAACTGGTTCTGATGGACAGAAAATTTTAACTGGTTTGGAGAACCAGCAAATGCCCCTCTGGATGGCCCCACCCACCTGCCCCACTTTTACCTCTCCTATATTCTGTTGTTTATTAACTCAGCTGATTCATGAAGCATAACAGATTGCTGTGCTTCAGCTGAGCTAAAAAACAGCATAGTTCACCAGCATTGATGCAGAGGGTGGTCTCTTAGCCCTGCACGCACACGTGTAAAGAGACCATTTGGTGTGCAAAGAGTATGTTAGGTGCACATGCACAGCTCACCTGTGTTGATACAAAGGGTGGTATTTGAGACATGCACATGCACACATGAAGCAACGTCTCTGAATTGGTAAAATTTTTTGAAACCCTCCACTGTGTGGAATAATTTGCCTCCGGAAGTTGTGGTTGCTCCAACACTGGAAGTGTTACAGTGCAGCAACATTAATTTGACTAAAAGATTGGATTAATTTAAAGAATAAAAGAATATTAGCAATGGAAGGTCATGATCTTCAGAGAGGATGGCATGCCTTTCTTTGGGACACCACCAAACAAAAAATATTTCCACAGAAATCTGATTAGAGATTTGCTGATATACAATTGGATCAAAGCTAAAAAGAAACACTATATAAAAATCCCAGTCTGGCTTCCTACAATGGAAGGGATGATCCACCCAAATAATTTAGACCTGAACAAAATGTTAAAGTATAAAGACTTATTGGATACACACAGAAACTTAAAAACAATACAGGAGCTCCAAGAATAATGGCTACGAGTATACTGGTGGGCTTATCTTCAAATACAAAGCCAATATAAAAAGGACATAAAGGAGTACGGAATATACTTGAAACCTCAACAATTAGACAAGATCTTATTAGGTCCAGATTTAAAAAAAATATTACCAAAATTTACAAGTATCTCCTGAAAGTAGATTTAGAAGAAGAAATAGTGAAAGGATGTATGATCGCATGGGGTCAAAATATTGGTCATAACATAAAGTTATCAGACTGGGAGACTGTATGGAATAGAAATCACAAATTAACAAAATCAGCAGCATACAAAGAAAATGCATAGAAAATGTTCTATAGGTGGCACTTACCCCTTTCAAGATTAGTGAAAATGTACCCTAAAATGAGTCCTATATGTTGGAAATGTAAAAAAAAAAAAAAAGAGGGAACATATTATCATATGTGGTGGTCCTGCCCAGTGGCTCAAAAATATTGGCTCAAAATCAAAAATTGGCTACAGGAAATCACCAATGAACAATTAAAGCTAGAACCAGGACTCTTCCTCTTGGGGATCTTCAAAAAAAATCTGTAAAGAGCACAAAACACTTATTATTACACATATTGACCGCTGCCAGGATCACCTTTGCCCAATGTTGATAACAGCCATATACACATGTAGAGGAACTGGTTATACAAAGAGTAATGAATTGTGCTGAAATGGATAAATTAACATTGAGTAAAAAAGATAAGGAAGCTTCAATATTTTATAAGGTATGGGAACAATGGTATAGCTGGATAGATCAGAGACAGATTAAGTGTGATTGGTCACACAAGGAATTTGTCTTAGTGTAAATACTCTCAATATATATAAAAGAAAATATACATTTGTCAAGAGTCGAGAATCATAAGTTATGACACTTAATGATCGTCATAGGGTATAATAAGCAATCAAATCATACTAGCAAACAGCCAATATAAATTATAAGGTTACAAACAACAAAGTTAGACATACAGTCACAAGTGGGAGAGGATGGGTGATAAAGGACTGATGAGAAGATTAATAGTAATAGTACAGACTTTATAATAGTTGAACAATGTTGAGGGGATTATTTGTTTAGCAGAGTGATGGCATTCAGGGAAAAGCTGTCCTTGTGTCGAGTTGTTCTGGTGTGCAGTGCTCTATAGTGTCGTTCTGAGGGTAGGAGTTGAAACAGTTTATGTCCGGGATGTGAGGGGTCTGTAAATATTTTCACAGCCCTCTTTTTGACTCGTGCAGTATACAGGTCCTCAGTGGAAGGCAGGTTGATAGCAATTGTTTTTTCTGCAGTCCTAATTATCCTCTGAAGTCTGTGCCTGTCCTGTTGGGTTGCAGAACCAAACCAGACAGTTATAGAGGTTCAGATGACAGACTCAATAATTCCTCTGTAGAACTGGTTCAGCAGGTCCTTGGGCAGTTTAAGCTTTCCATAATTAATATTTATAGCATAATCCAAATTTAAAATGGATTTAAAAGAGTGTTTGCATGGAAGATTTGAGTAAATCTTGGGAAATTTTACTTTAGATCAGGGGCGTCGAACTCAATTTCATTGAGGGCCACATCAGGGTTGTGTTGAACCTCAGCGGTGTGTGTGTGTATGTGTGTGGTGGGGGGGCATGGCCAACTCAATGTCATTCATGTTGGGAGTGCCTCTGATAGCCTGAGCTCTCTGCCAGCAAAAACATACTCTTGAGCTCCATTTTCTTCTGCAACAGCTTCCTGCAACCCTCTTCCAGTGAAAACAGAGCTGAGAAGAACCACATGTGGCCCTTGCAAGTTCAGTTTTTGCTGGCAGGTCCTAGGCTGTTTCCAGGTAGGCCCCGTCAGCTAGATCTAAGCATGCCAGGGTCCCAATCTGACCCGTAGGCCTTGAATTTGACATCCCTGCTTTAGATCAATTGCCAAATCATGTTCAATACATTTTCATCCAAGCATTTCTAGTGTTAAACAACAAATACAATTTATCTGCATCTCACACACACACACTGCAATATTCATAACTACAATATGTTATGGAATTTAAACACTGAATAGAATACAGGATATTCCCATTTGATTTAAACAGTGGAGGCTGTCACTATGAAAAATTCAATCCACCTTAAACTATACAGTAGCTTATTAAATGAAAAAAAATAATATTTTGGACTTATTAGATCCCATTGTGCTACACAGAAAAGAAATGACAAAATAATTATGTTGGTGATTCAGTTAGATGAGTGTTTCATTCATACATGTTTGTGTGATGTTCTAAAATAATAATAAACTGGAAAGAAACCATTGCATATATTAATTTGACTTTGAGATGGGCTTAATCAGAGGTGGTATTCAGCAGGTTCTGAGCAGTTCTGGAGAAGTCGTAGCAGAAATTTTGAGTAGTTCAGAATACCACCTCTGACTGGCCCCGCCCCCATCTATTCTCTGTTTCCTGAGTTCCAGCTGATTGGCTGGATCTTCTTTTGTTGCCCTGCACAGGAGGAGAATGGAGCTGGAAAGCAGGTTAGTGAGGAGGGGAGGGAATGGGGATTTTCCAGTATCCTTCTCCTGAAGTGGGGTGAGAATAGGGATTTTGCAGTATCCTTCCCCAACCACACCTGCCAAGTCATGCTCACCAAGCCACTCCCACCAAGCCATGCCACTAAGCCATACCACGTCCACCAAGCCAGTCACACCCACCAAGCCATACCCACAGAACTGGTAGTAAAAAAGTTTGAACACCACCACTGGTTTTAATATTTTTCAAATCCCTTATTTTTTAAAAACAATGCACAATACTGCTCCATGGAAATTGATGACTGGACAAAGGAAACACACTCTCCAAGCCCTTTTTATTGCTAAGAGACTAATCCTTCAGTACTAGAAAGATAAATTTATGTTATCAGATTGAAAACCTGATGTTGCTCACAATTTATGAAAAAAAGTTGCTTATAGATGTGGGTTATATATGAGTGAATACATATGACTGCCTTTTATTCATACTTTCATTTACAACATTTTTTCTCTCTCTTTCTCACTGCATTCTATCCATTCCTTTTTCTTAATTAAATAAATATAAAGGCAATTAAAACTAAACCAATGGCTCTTGTGGCCTCCCTCATTAGGCCAGATGAATTTTACATGAAGTTTTGCTTGGCAGACAAAGATGTCCAAACAGCAGTAGACTTTCATTCAAAGAAGAGGTTGATCAACTTGCCAGATATGGTATCCAAAGAGGGATGAGAATGCAGGAAAAACATGGGAAATTTTGACATAAATAACTTAGGCATCTTAATTACTCTTTACCCAAGACAGCACAAATACAGTATTTTAATTTATTTAAATTTAAATTGTAATGGATAAGAATTGTAAAAATTCCTGCTATTCTAAAGAGGATAAATATCACTAGGAATGTCCCAATTTCTAGATATGGTTTTGGAGGCTTCCTTCTTCCTAAGGTTGTGGCCATTTCTTCAAAGCTGGCTGGTTGGCTATCAATATTTCATCCCTATTCTCAAAACATAAATGACCTTGTCAATTGACTCATTTTCACTTCAACCTTGGTTGAAATAAGTAGACTTCCAATAGGCATTCTCATAGCTCATCTAACCATGGTCCTCTTGTTTCTGATATTTTGGGGAGTTAGTGATACTAAAGGTTGGTTGGGTGGCTGATTTTCACCTATTTATTCCAATTGCTGCTAATTTTTATGATTGGGGGATACATACACAGAGAGATACATATTCACCTACACACATACTGTACATGTGTATAGACACATACATATTTTTTTTCTTTTAATGACCCTTAATTTCCTTGCATCAGGGTGGAGTTGGTATAACTGAATGGAGCTGAGCCTTTACTGGCCAGATGCCCTTCCTGATACCTAAGTGAATCTCACAGCAAATATTTCCTCTGTTGGATCAAAATCTCATCTCCTGATTGTGAGGTGAGAGATCCACCTCTAGGCCACCATGCCACTGTACATAGTGTACATAGATACATACATTATAGATGCATATATAGATATATATAAAAATAACCGAGAGCAGGCATCCTAGAGAAATGGTTTTCAGTGAGTCTCTGTAAGACTTTTGTTTTCATTCTAAACTTTGGAATTGACAGGTAAGGAGTCCCTGCAGCCCAGGAGTGCCAGAGGATGGGTTGAGTTAGAATCATTCTAGACACACATGGAGCTCAGATGTTAATCAAAGTGACATTTATCATTGTTTACAAAAGACTACAGTTAAAAACCTTGTGAACTCACACTTGGTGTCCTGTTTCTATTTTAAGTGAATGCACATGTGCACATATATAACTCTAACAAAAATATATTTTAAAAGTTCATCAGATCTCTGTCTAAAAGTTACTTATGTGTCAAATTGCCTCCTTTCTTCTCACACAGTTGTATATCTGAGAAAGTGTTGGAATGTTAATTCCCCCTCAGCTAGCTTTGCTTTTGATGTTTATGGAATTAAAGTTCATATTTATCTTCTAAGTCAACTTTCCTCTCCAGCATCTCAACTGTCTTTTTCGTTCTGGAATTGTATTCAAGTCAGGGTTTACTTACTTTTCTTTTCCAGTGTTGATTTGATTTCTTTTTAGAGAAAGTTTCCTCACCAAAGCATTTCTTTGAAACCTCTTATTTCTGCAGGAGACAGTTCTCCATCTTCTGCTATATAGCTATCAATCCTCTTGAGGATCTGTCATTGGGTTACCACTCCCCTTCTTGGACTTATGTCATCTGATCAATTATCTCACTATCTGTGTTTCCTATAGACCTGAAGAAACTACTGTGGCTCTTCTTTTCAAATATTTTTTTTATTTATTCATTTAACCCATTTTATGGGGAAATCCTCCCCCCCCCCCCCCCCCAAAAAAANATGGGGAAATCCTCCCCCCCCCCCCCGGATAAAAATGGAAATAAAAAAGAACAGTCAACAATAACTAAACAACAAAAAAAAACCCTACAACATAGCTAAACATATCATTTATGTATCAAATATTAAAAATGATCACAGATTTCAGGATTAAAGAGAAAAATTGTAACGATGCTCAATTGTTATCAAATGTCTGGAAATCTATGCCAAAGGGAAACATATGGTGTCATTTCTTCGATTGGTTCAGTTTTCAAAAAGCAGAATTGTCAGATTTCAAGTGCTTCAAGGATTTAGGATTTTCTTTTCTAATTGCCTATTTGCTTTGAACCTTTCAGAACACTAAGCTGGGAAATAGAGGGCAAGTTTAATCTTTATCCAGTGCTAAAACTACTTCTCTTCTCTTCTCTTCTCTTCTCTTCTCTTCTCTTCTCTTCTCTTCTCTTCTCTTCTCTTCTCTTCTCTTCTCTTCTCTTCTCCTCTCCTCTCCTCTCCTCTTCTCTTCTCTTCTCTTCTCTTCTCTCCTCTCCTCTCCTCCTTCCCCTCTCTCCATCCCTCTCTCCCCTCCCCTCTCCCCTCCCCTCTCCTCTCTCCTCTTTTACCTTACTTTGTCTTACCTTACATCATAGCTCCTAGCTGTGAACTATTGTTGAAGGCCTGCACTGTGAGGTAGAATTGGTTTAATCCTCTGCAAGCCCTTGGAATTTAGTTGACTGAATCAACACACTTAATATCTGTGTAGCCACAAAACACTAATATCCACTTATTCAGTTAAACTTGTCTAACCTTCATATGTAACAGGATGAGTGACACCTAGCTCTATATTTCACTATGGCTACTGATCCTGGAGCAATTATTTCAGTTCCAGAAAATAGATAAGTGAACAACTGAGATGGATTCACAGGTATGGAATTTAAAATTCAATGGGCAAATACTGAAGGCTCTACTTATTCTAAGCCCGAAAATAGACTCTTGGCTAGTTTGTATATATCATATGGTTAAGACCATATGGGACTGAAGCACTCCTCCTCCATAATAAGAATAGTTTTTATATATGCTTGATGAATTTATAATGCTGTGGGTTGTTATTGTTTTTTTTTTAGAGATATGCAGCTTTAGCAATTTTCCCCAATCTATCCTTGATTAATTTGCAAAACACATAGCAATTCAGTTTCTCAGAAAAAAAGGAACCTAAAACCTCCCATGTTTGGTATGAAGAGGCAATTTCACATAGTTGAGCAACCTATAAAAATACCAGTAAGCATATATGTTTAAATTGCTAATAAAAGAAAAAATGGTTTTCTGGCAGGAGGGGGGCATATAATTGGATAAACTGTTATCTAGCAGAATTCTAGGCAGGGACTTCAAACTAGTTACCATTAATCATAATTTCACTGCTGCATTTATCAGTTCAAGCAAAAGAAAGATTGCATGTGTGTGCCATTTACTGAATAATGAAATATTGTAAAATCCTCTTAATATGCAAGAATTTATCCTGTATTTTCCAGCTTTGCTGCATTCATTACGTTTTATTTGAATTTACTGTAGTTTATTTTCCTGAAACACAAAGTACAATCATCTTTGAGTAGAGTTTGACTCCTGGTGACTTCATGCAGAGATCTCAGTTACAAAAAGTGATAATATTAGAGGCCTTTAATATCAATTAGAAATGGGAACAAAGTAGGTTAATATGACAACAAAATAGAAATGGCTTTCGAAGATTAGTCAGGATCAACTAGATCAGGGGTGTCAAACTTAATTTCATTGAGGGCCAGATTGTGTTTAACCTTGGGTGGGGGGGACTAAGGGGAGCATGGACAGGGTGGCTGGGGCCAGCTTGAGTTTACTCATGTCTGGGGCACCTGTGGTGGCCAGAGCATTCTGCCAACAAAAACAAGTTCCCAAGCTCCATTTTTGGCTGTGATGGCCTCCTGCAACCCTCTGCCAGTGAAAAGGGAGCTCGGGAGAGCCAAATACAAGCTCTGTTTTCACTGGTAGAGGGATGCAGGAGGCTGTTGCAACTGAAAATGGAACCTGGGAGCCCATTTTCACTGGCTGAGGTATTGTAGGCCAGTCCTTCACTGTTTCCAGGCTGGCCCCATGGGCTAGGTCTAAGCACCCTGGGGGCCGGATATGGCCACAGGACTTGAGCTTGAGACCCCTGAACTAGATGCTGCTACAATTAATCTATGTTCTAGAAAGAGATGAAAGAAAGAGAAAGAGAAGAAAGAGAAAGAAGAAAGAGAGAAGAAAGAGAAGAAAGAGAAAGGGAAGAAAAAAGAGAAAGAGGAGAAAGAGAAAAAGAAAGAGAAAGAAGAAAGAGAAAGAGAAAGAGGAGAAAGAGAAGAAGAAAAGAGAAAGAAAGAGAAGAAAGAGAGAGAGAAGAAAGAAGAGAAAGAGAAGACAGAGAAAGAAGAGAAAGTACTATGGAAGTAAATGTGAGTCAGAGATTAGATAAATAAATTATTTATAATTTGCTTCTTTAAAAAAAAAAGCCTAATAGTAGAATGTCTATGGAGATTCTCCATCATTCAAGTCAGGTTGTCCCAAAGGTGCTTTTTTCAAGAGGCAACTGGACTTTCTGATTTTTCTTTGAAGATGTTTTGCTTCTCATCCGAGAAGCTTCTTCACCCTAACAGATTCCCCACTATTCCATTCCCCACCATCCAATCAGAGCTGAAAAAAATTATCGATGAGAAGCAAAATGTCTTCAGAGAAAAAGAAAGTCCAGTTGCCACTTCAAAAACAAACAAACAATCAAACCACCTTTGGGACCTAACAGGAGAACTTATGATTTCCATTTTTACTCTACCAATTCAGCATATATTAATCTTTCTTCCTTATATGCATAAGCAGGAATAAGACTATTGGCTACTCAGTATGACTAAGGGTGACATGATAACAGTGTTCTGATATTTGGTGGCCACCAAGAAAAAGGGGTCAACTTATTTTCCAAAGCACCAGAAGGCAGGAGAAGAATCAATGGATGGAAACTGATCAAGGAGAGGAACAGCTTAGAACTAAGGAGGAATTTCCTAACTGTGAGACAATCAACCAGTAGAATGGCTTGCCTTCAAAAGTTGTGGGTGCTCCATCACTGGACAAGGCTTTTCAGAAAAGACTGGACAACCATTAGTCTGGATTAGTACAGGATCTCTTGCTTAAGCAGGACGATGAACTAGAATGTCCAAGACTCCTTCCAACTGTGGTGATGTTCTGTGTTCGAACAAAACAAAAGGTGCAGTAATATATACACTTTCTAACCGTCACGCCCTTGCTTGCACATATAAACCATGCACAACCATGTCTATTTTTTGCATATGCCATACATCTGTTTCAGAGGGGATATTCAGCAGGTTCTGACTGGTTCTGGAGAATTTTAAGTAGTTCTGAGAACCGGCAAATACCACCTCTGACTGGCCCCGCCCCCATCTATTCTCTGTCTCCTGTAGTCCCAGCTAATCAGCTGGGTCTTCTTTGGTTGCCCTGCACAGGAGAATGGAGCTGGAAAGCAGGTTAGTGAGGTGGGGAGAGAATGGAGATTTTTCAGTAACCTTCCCCTGCCATGCCCACCAAGCCACGCCCACCAAACCACTCCACACCCACCAAGCCATGCCCACAGAATCGGTAGTACACTTTTTTGAACCCCACCACTGATTTCTGCTTGCACACGCAGACAGCACAGCACAACAAACCCTTTCTGCCAATAGAAACACTTCTACTTATGTTGATAAATACACTGAATCTTCAGAGAACTGCAAGCAGACAGGTAAAGATATCCAGGAGAAGAGACAGGCTTCACACATCTGAAAGCAACTGCAGCTTGTAATCTGTGTAGCATGCCATGATTAATGCCCCTATTCTCATCCCTCAAAAATCTCACAAGCTGTAATTGAATCAACAGCAAAGGATGCAAATTTCCTTTTCCACCAAGCAGAAAGACGGATCTCAATGTGCGGCTGACAGAACAGTAATCGGTTTTCATAACAGACACTCTCTAATTAAAAAGAAGAGAATCGTGGAGGAGAAAGAGGGAGAAAAAAACGAGATTGAATATTTTCCATTTCAAACTCTGTTTTTGCTGTTCCTTCCCTAATACACTGCAGGAGAAAGAGGGGCTCAGGAATTTAGTTTTATTGCAAATAAAACGAGTGCAGATCCTGTACAGGAACAATGCAGTAGCATGCAGTAATTAAATATCAATATAGGGAGTGACATCGCAAATACAAAGAGATTAAAAAACCTCTATATTCCAATGCGTGCCTTTGTGTATACACACTTGCACTTCATTTTTCTCTTCAGATTTTTTTTTCTTTGTGATAATAATACCTTATCTCAACCCACATAGAGAGGCATTTTCCATCCTACACAGCAAAAAAAAATGAGCAATTTTAATATATGAAAAAGAACCCAGAAAAAATATTAAATGAGAATAAATTAATTATTTACGTACCACTTAGAAAGATAAATCCATTCTTTGCAGGCTAGATATTTAATTTTACTGAAATGGTGATTATACCCTCCTTGGAGCTCAATTTTTGCTTTCACAATTTCCCCTGCTCTCAGATGACTTAAATGTCTATATATATTTTATCTGCTCTTTAAAAAAAACTTGATATCTGCCCTGCAATTTTGATACAAATTTCCAGAAGACATATACTGTTGGCCCTCTGCTGTGTTAATGAGACCAGGTTTATTGTTATGCTTTTAGTTAGAATGGCTACTGTGTAGAACCTCTAGAGCAAGATTCTTTAAACTTGTCAAGTTTAAGACTTGTGGACTTCAGCTCTCAGAATTCCTGAGCTAACATGATTGGAGGAGGGATTCAGGGAGTTGAAGTCCACAAGTCTTAAAGCTGTCAAGTTTGAAGCCCCCTGTTCTAAAGCAAAGGTCCATTAAACATAAATTGTTCACTGTGCTTAACTCTTTGCAGATGACTAGAATGCAAGTGGCTGAAATGTTAGGATGCAGAAAGTTAAACTGGGAACACATGTTGTTTGGATGGGATATCTACAAAGAAGATCCAGAGAACAGGGTTGAATTCTTTCTGCTGGCAAAGAACATCTAGGATTAAATAAGAGACACTCCCTTGATTCCACTCCTTTTAATAGAGATTATCTCTGAATAAAGGATGCATGAAGATAGCTAAAAAAAACTGTATATATGTTCTACTATCTTTGGTGGGAAATATTTAGTGGGAGAAGGAAGGAAGGGGAGGGGAGGGGAGAAGAGAAAAGATCAGGTGAAAACTTGTATTTGATTTTGAAGGAAAAAAACTAAGGCATGTTGACCTAGTTAACATTTAATGAAAGATTCCTGAAGATCCCAAAATAGTCAGCTCCAGAGACAGAAATGGCAAGCCACATCTGTACTGCTGCTGAGAAAATTATATGGCAGTATTCATCAAATCGCCAGGGAGCAAACATTTGTTAAATGGTGCAATTGGGCTTTAATTGTTAGAATCTTGGAAAGAAGATGCTGAAGAAGGAAAACTCTGTCCCAAGCACTTTCACATCCAGGAAAGAAAGAAAGAAAGAAAGAAAGAAAGAAAGAAAGAAAGAAAGAAAGAAAGAAAGAAAGAAAGAAAGAAAGGGACAGAGAGAGATAGACACAGAGACAGAGAGAAAGAAAGAAAGAAAGACAGAAAGAAAGACAGACAGAAAGAAAGAAAGAAAGAAAGAAAGAAAGAAAGAAAGAAAGAAAGAAAGAAAACAAAACAAACATATTTTCTGGAGTGAGCCTTAAAAGTTGGCTACTGAGACCAGGAGATCATACCAAATAGACTGGACAATCTCTGAAATCCCTTCCAGTCCTATGATTCTAAGTTGTAACATGGAAATATAAATCATAGTTTTTGAGATGTTTCATTTTTTTTGCAGCTAGACTTCTTCAGTGCAGTGGTTCAGAAGTAGAACCACTACACTGAAGTATTACCTTGCAATGCTTGTCGTCTCAATAATAAATATAAACATATGTCAGTCTTCTCCCCCCCCAAAATATGAGCAAACAAATAAACAACGTCTCTTTTGCCTTCTGCAGCTGGAAGAACCCAACTAAAACCACATAAAATGAACCCTGGGTAAACTTTTATTTAATTGTTTTAGCTTTTCCATCTTTTGTGAATTAGCAACTTTAAGAATTTTGCTAAAAGTCATTTGAATTCAACCCCGAGCTTCCAGAACCATCAGTATAGAAGCTCCTGTAAAATATTGAGATGAAAATACATATAGTGTCGCTTCTGCAGCTCTTATAATTCTCCTTCTGATTAATGATGAGGGACCTGCCTTGAAACCTGCCTATATTTTACAGGTTGGTTAATGCATTGAAGCAGTGGTGGGATTCAAAAATTTTTAGTACCGGTTCTGTGGGCGTGGCTTGGTGGGCATGGGTGATCATGGCTTTTTTTTGCTTTTTTGCAGCCCCAACCCAGTTTTTGGACTTTCTGAGCCTCAGAGGAGCCTCTAGGGGGGCGTTTTTGCTTCCCTAAGGCTCCTCTGAATCTCAGGAAGGCAAAAATGGAGGGGGGGCTGAGCCATTTTTTGCCTTCCTGAGCCTCAGCAAGGGGAATTCCTGCACAGCTGATCTATGTACAGTTGATTGTCAGGAGGGAAAAGCAAGCAAAAAATACCTTAGATGAATGTCAGGAGGGTGGGGTGAGCAAGCATGGGGCAGGAGGGTGACTGGGTTGGGAGCATGGCTAGGCAGAACTTACTACCAGTTCAACAACCAAAACCAAATTGTTGCTACCGGTTCTTCCGATCCAGTACGAACCGGCTGAATATCACCACTGCATTGAAGGTGTTAATGCATTTGTGATAGGTCTGGTATTTCTGTAAAGCCCTTCATGTGTAGTTAGCTTAAAAGAGAGCAAGCTGCATTGAAGAGGACAAGAATAATCAGCATATGGATTCTACAGCTCTTGACATCAAATGAGGTGTTCAGGATAAATGACACTTATGTGGAAATGTGTGCTTTGTCATCACAATGCATACAGCACTACTTGTGTGCTTGACTGTTTTGAAATTCATCCAATTTGGTACTCAACACACTCTGACGGGAAAATTTTGTCCCAATACTCATTGTTTGTTTGGTACTCAATACATCAGTTAGTACTTGTTGCTGTGGCCTGCCTTGTGACAGTACATTATTTCTTTGGGGGGGGGGGGGAATGTTTGGTATGCATCATTTTGGTACTCATTGAAACTCCTGGAAACAATTAACAATCAGTACTAAAGTACCATCATATTTGCATCATGATATCAATGTCAAATGTGAAAGGCATGCAGTTTGTGTTACAATATATGTTTCATTAGTTGTCCTTCTCTCCCTCTCTCCATGGATACCTTCGGCCAAAGGGAAGTCAGTTAAGACAACAATATCTTAAACATCACTGATTAATAATTCACATCTCTTCATGACCATTTCTATAATGTATACATGCTTTAAGATACATAGAAACAGAAACCAGACTTATACACTACTTCACAGGGCTGTTACAGCCCTCTCTAAGCGCTTGACCGAGAAAGCCTTGGCCCCAACAATCTGGGTCTTCATTTTACAGATCTCGGAAAGATCGAAGGCTGAATCAACCTTGAGCCAGTGAGGACTGAATCCTGGCAGTCAGCAGAATTAGTCTGCAATACCACATTCTAACCACTGGCTCTTTTGTCCACTTCCCATTTTATGAAGAGTCTGGTTAATATTAATTTCACTTGTTCACTCTTCTCCCATCATTATTTACGCTTTCCAAAAATACTTTGGAAGGAAAAGGTTGAATAGGTGCATAATGTATTTTGAACAGTATTACCATGGACTCTGTCTCAGAAAAGTTGTAAAAAAAAAAAAAAAGGTTTCTCTCTTCCAGTTGTCATGAGAAGAGGATAGTTTCTATCATGCCCATGGGATCCATGGTGCACATGGTTTATTTATATGGATTTGTGCTTTGTTATATATTTTTGGCTTCCTTCATTCCTTCCTTTAAGCATTTTAAACCATGTATAGTTAGCTGCCTAGAACATTCAAAAATGGGCAGCATACAAGTATAATACACGCATACATACATACTAATTCTCAAATACTTTACAACTCATACTGAAACAGAGTTACATTTATAATAGCTTATTTTATTTTATTTTATTTTATTTTATTTTAAATTACTCTTTGGGGTCAGTAAACATGTCACATTCTTTGTAGTCACCAAGTCTTCTGGGTCAGCTGTCTAAGAGCCCAAGAAAATCTCAGGGTCCAAATATTATGTCTTATCCTGAAAATTGACTAGATGGGCAGCAACAGTGACTGTTCACCAACTCCCAAGATGTCAAGAAAGCAACTTTGCAAACAATATTTTCTATCCAGGTATCTAATCAAGTGCATCCTTGCATCATTTTTTGAAAAAAAAAATCAGCCAAGTTTAATGTGATGCTGTTTCCCCAGGAGAAAGTTAGGCTGTCTAGCAAACAGATAAAATACACAAAAGTATATTTAACAATGAAGAGACATATTTTGATGGTCATGGTCAAAATAAATTTTTTGTAAGTTATTGGGACTCTTTACAAGTCTAGCTTGAAATTAATTGGAATATCAAAATTACCAACTGGACAAATGAGGATAAGATAATGGAGCAAAAGGGAAAATAATGCTATAGGTCAAATGCAGATTTCTCATTTTATAAAAACTTTACTCTATCTTTTTTTTAAAAAAAAAAACCAATATTCCTTTAAATCTAGTAAAACATATGTCTTGTAAATCTGGTTCTTTCTTTCTTTCTTTCTTTCTTTCTTTCTTTCTTTCTTTCTTTCTTTTTCTCTCCATTTTTGTGACTCTTGATTTCATACTCAATCGTCTAGAACATGTTGTTTTTAAAGTCCAAGCAGTCACAATCAGCATCATTAATGGAAGAACAGAAATGCAACACTAGAGAAGCAGGGAATGATGGAGCTTTTGCAGAATATTTTTTTTATTTCACATATCCTGTGAAATTACACCTGTATTGACTCTGAAAAATCATATCCGTGAGGCACGGAATAAATAAAATACCTCTTCTTCATTGCTCAGAACATCTGCTTTATTAAAACAAAATTCCCAGACATTTCACATAACTGTCAAATAATGTCCTTTTCAGCAATTAAAAAAAATGGAAATTGAGTTCTGCACTACAGCATCATATCCAGAGATACAAACACCTTGGATGACTATTGCAATCATGTAACCTGATTTATTGCAAAGATTCTGAGAGAATATCTCTTTAGTATTTTCACCTGCAGATATTGGATCTTGGTGTTCATCACAGGTATAAATTTAGAAAAAAGAAAACAGCTGCCGTTGATTTAGTTTCCTGATGTTGTATTAACTGAGAATAAGCGCAAAAAGTAATTCTCATTTCTCTCTTATGAGCATGGTGTCTGTAATTTTAAGCAAAGTGTTCTTTTAAAATCCCTGTTCTTCAAGACAATCACAGCCACTTGTACAGGAACTGATACACATTGTTCCAGGTTTTCTCAAGATATATTGATAATGGTGGTTGTCTGGCAACTACAAAGCCTCCTTGTTCTGAAATAAAGGAACTCCAGTATTATGTCTTAGGGTTCTTTTTCATGATGCTCCCTCAAGCTCATTGTGAGGTTCTTGTTAAGACATTCTGAATGAAGCTTTAGATGTACAGTACTGGTGTGGAAGTGGTATTTCTGGGTAGATGATATTCCAAGAAATGTTTGAAATGATGACACAGGGTTGAAGTTTTCCAATTTGCTGGCAGGTCTTGGACTGCAAATAAGATGATAATTTCATCTCCTTCCTTCCTTCCTTCCTTCCTTCCTTCCTTCCTTCCTTCCTTCCTTCCTTCCTTCCATCCATCCATCTATTCATCTTTTGAAGGTAGGTTGACCTGTTCATGTGTGCTGTTAGAATAGAATAACAGAATCGGAAGAGACATTGGAGGTCTTCTAGTCTAACCTTTTGCTTAGGCATGAAACCCTATACCATTTCAGACAAATCATTATCCAATCTCTTCTTTAAAACTTCCAGTGTTGTGGAGAATTTGCAACTTCTGGAGGCAAGTTGGAGGCAACTTCTGGAGATGACATGGAGCCACAGTAAAGGATGAACGAACCACATGGAACTCCAGAGCCATGGGTTGCCAACCCCTGCTGTACTTCAAAACATTTTACTCTAACCTCAGTACTTCAGCACCACTGAGTTAGCAACTATATGCTGGTACACTTCGTGCTAATAAAGAGGTTTAAAAAGGAAACATTATGCTCCCTAGTCCTTGATAGGTTGATTGGTTGATTGAGTGATAACCATTCTGGGGGAAAAATGAAGGTACGATAGAGTGCCAACAGCTTAATAAATGTTTTATATAACATATCATAAAAGCTTTCTTTGATCTTGTCTGCAGAATTAGCTGTGCTGAATTCTTGGTTTTCCAAATTCCTGGCTAGTATTAACAGAACAACAAAGTTGGAAGGGACCTGGGAGATCTAGTCCAACCCCTGCTGAAGCAGGAGACCCTATAACCATTTCAGACAAATCTCTTCTTAAAAACCTGTGGTGTTGGTGGTGGTTTGTTCATTACCCCAAATATGGGGGACTGATCTCCTCAAATAATTGATATCATAGGAAAGATGTGAAAGTCAACAAGTCCAACTTGCTGTTAGTTCACTAATAAAATATTTTTGCAATATTTAAACATTTTAATAATGAAAAACACCATGTCAGTACTATTTTCAGCACAACTATTTTCAGTCCATCCAAAATGTGTTTTTTTACAGGAGGCAACTGGGCTTTCTTATTTTTTTTCTTTGAAAAAACAAGGAAGTCCAGTTGCCTCCTGAGAAAGCACCTTTGGGATAACCATAATCCAGATGACTGCAGCCTATTTTCTCTCTAGATAGTAATGAATTATGAATGTGGGTTATATCACTTAACAGTTAAAGAGATAGGCTTAGGAATGTTATTATGCATGAAAATCCTTATGTTTTATCATCAATTATTTTTTAAAGTCATCTAATACAATTAAATAACATATATAAATATAACACTGACCAATTTGGTGAATGTGCTGTGATTTATTTACAGAAGTACATACTAGTTCTTGTACAATTGATACTGGAGTCATCTCTATGACTGCAATTTCAAGTTGTCTCTAAAATACATTTCCTGAAAGGACCAGATGGTCTGCCACCCAGCATCTGCCATCTAATTGCTTTAGTTCTTGATATCATAATATTTGAGATATAATGATTGGCTATTGTGAAAATAATTATGATATCAAACACAGTGATTTATGAGTAAGTGGAAACAAGAAGGAAGAACATTTATCCTTTGTGAAAGCAAGGATAAGCTTTTTGCTATAGTAACAACTGATCATCTAAGAGGTTTAGGAATAAATGAAACATGAAGTGTGCTTACGATGTTTGATGTAGGAGTATTGCCATGCCAATGTGATTCTCTATTCTGGAACTGAAGAAAAAGAATAATGATTTGTGCAATATCAATAAATGAAATATTAAATGGTTTGTTTTGAATTTTTGCAGATCACAGGCTTTGCATGGTATCACTGTACTATAGGCCCTCAGAGTCCAATAGATTAGGTTATTTAAGCTGTAGAGTTGATCAACAGTATTAAGTAACTGGAAGTGCAGAAAATTAACAATCTGAACTGGTCTCTCCACATGTCATCCTTAGTGAAGCATGCAAACCATCATCTTCATTTCCTGTGTCAGATGACATCTTTCTTCTTCTGTCCTGGCCACTTTTTACAGAGGCACAATGGAGACTGTTTTAACAAACTGCATCCCTTTTTGGTTGGGTGGCAGCAGTGCCTCAGATAGAAAGTCCATACAGAGAGTGGTAAGGACAGCTGAGAAGATTATACAAAGCTCACTTCCCCTCATTCAGGATACCGCTTATAAGTGCTATCTGCTTAGAGCTCAAAGTATTGTTAGAGATCCTACACACCCACTTCACAGTCTATTTCTGTTGCTCTCCTCTAGAAGATTTAAAGTATCGATAGCAGGACTACACAATTCTGTAAGAGCTTTGTTCCCTAGCCCATCCATCTGGTAAACTCACAAGATTCATTTCTCTCACCATGTATATGTGTACTGTCAGCCTTGGAATCCATATTTTACTTGGAAGCTTCAAAGCTGCCACATTTAGTGCCTGGGAATTTGGGAGGGGGGATTTTACAAAGAGATGGAAGATTAGACTCAACAACATTCTTTCAGAGAAAGTCAAGGCCATGTTGCCCTGCACCTGGAGAGGAGTGACTGGAAGAATTTCTCCAGTTGGGATGAAGGTTTGATTGGACCATGTGATGGACTGATGGGTGCAGGGGATGGATCTTTAATTTCTCTTTTGGTTTCTTTTAGAACTCTCAGATGTGCCAATATGACATCTCTAATAAAATGGAACTTTGAGAAAATGCTTGTTTCGGAGTTTATTGGTTTGGAGTTTGTTAGTTGGAATGCTGACATTTGGAATCTGAACTAAACTGTGTTGTATCTCTGTGTCATATATGTGGGCAGGTGCATAATTTTGTATTTATTTATTTAGTCATGTTTGTGTAATGTATATTGCAGATGGTGACCCTTTGAAAACTGTATGCAATGAATTTTAATTTTAATGTCTGCCAAATAGTGTACATTCAAAGTGACAATAAAATTAAAGTTATTCTAATTTATTTTTATTCTAAGAGCTACCAATTATGTGTATAAAAAATAGTTGCTCATAAAATATCCAATGAACATTTTTATCAGTGGATAAATCTCAAAGATCAGAGTAGAAGCGTTAACCTTGAATCACTTTCACTGAGCAAAATGCAGCTGGAAATGGTATCATTAAGACAGAGTGGTGTCCCTTTCAAAAGTGAACTAGGGATGATCATTTCTCTACAGGAAATCTTCAAGAGCATCTTCTAAAAAGAAGTATTCACTCTGAGCAACATGTGGTCTATCTACTTGGAACCCATATGAGATCAAATCTGATGGAATAATTTTTCTGGGAAGCAACTTGTTCTATATTGCAACTACAAATGAAAAATGGAAATCACAGATACAGGTTGCATTCATAATTAAGATGACCTCTTCTGAAAAATGAGCTGTAATTATATTTGAAGTATGTCACATGTTGTAGATATGAGCATAAAAACTAATGGGGTGTATGTCATTAAAGCTTTGGAAAAAAGGAAGAAGAAAAGAAGAAAAGATAAAAGAAAATGGAAAGTAATGGAAGTGGTGAAAGATATTTTAATCTTGACTCATTTCCTTTAACTCACCTCATTCCTTAGATATCTTGGTTCATTTTATAAATATATTATAATATATGATTATTATATTAATAATTATAATCACACACACACACACACACACACACACATATCTACACAGAAGCCTGATGATGGCAGATGAGATTCTGCTGAAACGTTGCTACAACTTTAACAGAACTACAATGNAGCTGAACAGCATACATGTAAGTACCCGCGAAAACTTTGAAAAAAAACCACACACACATATCTACACAGAAGCCTGATGATGGCAGATGAGATTCTGCTGAAACGTTGATACAACTTTAACAGAACTACAATGACGTGGGATAATACCCGAAGGAAGCTGAACAGCACATATATATATAGTATATATACATACAATATATGTGTGTGTGTACACATACACACACATACATATACACACACACACAAACACTTGAAAAACTCATATAAGGTATATGACTTAAAAAATGTTTCAAAACTCAATTATAACATGAATTATAAACTCAAACATATGTAGGTATAGATATATGTGCCTAAAGTCAGAGTTGGCTCCTGGCGGCGGAGGTAGACAAGTCTGAGCAGTTTTCTTGGCAGCCTTTATTTCCCCCGAAAATGTCAAAGCCCTGGCCCCAAGTCACCCAGCTGGCTTTCATGCCTAAAGCAGGATTAGCACTCGGGTTTGCTTTCTCTCTGTCTAAATAGTCCCTTCCTCCATCTGGCTATCAGAAGCCCCCCGCAAAATCCTTGTCCTCAAAAAAGAAGGATTGACAGGTATATCAAGGAAAGGGACTCACAATCGAATTGGATGTGAAGGGCAGGACTTTGACACCGATAACCTGAGCAAGTCATCCCTGGTTAGCATAAGGATTGGAAGGGACCTTGTAGGTCATCTAGTCCAATCCCGTTCATCACAAGCAGGAGACCCTGCATCATTTCTGACAGAGGGCAGTCCCGTCTCTTCTTGGAAGCCTCCAGGGATGAAGCTCCCACAACTTCTGAGGGCAACTTCTGTTCCATGGGTTGGTGGTTCTCACTGGGGGAAAAATAAATACCTTTTTGCAATTTTAACACTGGCATTTGAACATTGGAAGAAATTTTTAAAAAAATTCTCTCTGGGATGTTTTTGTCTCTCTAGGAATGTCAGCTTCTTGTTGAATTGCCCTAAATTGCCCCCAAAATGCAGTTCAAAGTGATGCAGAAATCTTGGACAGTTCTCTGGAGTGGCCGTCAAATTTTGACGCAAAATTCCATCCGAGGTAAGAAAGATTTTTCTGATTCTTCGCCCGACTTACAACTGCCATGCAGCCCAATGTTTGTGTGGTTAAGTGAAACATTTGTTCAGGATGTCCCCGATTTGGTCGTGGGATTCTCCCCAACCATGTTAAATTTTATTTTTTTCTCCTGCATTAACGTATCCCTCTTCATTTCCTTTCATTTCTTAACAGAGTTATTTTAAAATGATATACAATTGGTATTTGCTCTAGTAAAACTCGAGAATTTTACATTTTTCTCAAGCTGAAAAGTAGGGTTTTTTCCACAGTCCTTTTTAAATCTCTCAATTTCTGTTCTTTCTTTCTTTCTTTCTTTCTTTCTTTCTTTCTTTCTTTCTTTCTTTCTTTCCTTCCTTCCTTCCTTCCTTCCTTCCTTCCTTCCTTCCTTCCTTCCTTCCTTCCTTGTTCACATCTTCATCTTAATTCAAACTAGTTTGATAGCCGTGCTACGAAACTATGTGGTGGGGCTTAGTTTTTGGGGAGGGAAATAAGGGGGTGAAAAATTCTGCCTCTGCCTACCAAGCATCCATCGGTATTCATCTGGCTAGCGTCCTGTCAGTGTGTGAAAGAGTTGAGGACTGTTTGGAAACTGACATGACCCTGGGGCTATTGTAAATACAAATGCACAAATTTGGATCCCCCTGACTGTAGAGATATCGTGAGTGACTGTCGTAAGTGCAAGGAGTGCTCATATCCCCCTTTTTCTCTGTGCCATTGTAACCTGGAAATGGTTTACAAGTTCAGGGCTGTTTGCAACGGCCTTGAGCTTTCCAGAAGCATATGACAATTAAAAGAGAGAAAAAAAAGATATTTTCAGAGATTTTTTTATTGGCCTGCAATTTGAAGAGGTCACCAGCCTAGCATGAACCAACATAACTCGGTTTGACTTGGATTTAAACCAACTTTCTTCTTCAAAGAGTTCCTCTTTGTCCAGCTTTGTTGAGCTGCACAATTTTATTGGGTGGACAGGATATTTTTTCGGGCTGAAATTGTGTTGACATTATGTACCACTTCCCTTCCAAAAAAACAAAACAAAACTGGAGATTGAGTTTGCTTTCGTTCTTTTGGCCACTCAGAAGAATGGCTTAAAATCAAGTTCAGTGATCATTGCTCCCAACCCTGGAAATTTTGAAGAAGAGATTGGACAATCACTTGTTTGGAGAGGTAGGTGGAGGGTAGGGTTGCTTGCCTGAGAAGGGGGTTGGGCTGGATGACCTCCAAGGTCCCTTCCAACTCTGTGATTCTTATTCTAGGGCATAAAGGGAGGTTAAAATATGAAATCTGGAAGAGGATCATGGTTAAAAACAATGACTGCATTCTGCAGAACTGGGTGGATAATTTTTCTAGAGAAACCAATGATACCAACCAGCTTAGATTGCAGAAGAAAAAAGAAAAACATTTGAAAGGAATTGAAGTTTGGCAAATAAATGTAAGTCCTCGACATAAGACCCCGATGGAGCCCTAACTTTCTGTGAATTTCTCCACCCCCATTGTTAAAACTTTTCGTGCTGCAGTTGTCGACTGCTAGATTAAGAGAGTCGTAAGGGACCTTGTGGGTCAACTATCCCGGGATCGCCAACCTTTTGGACCTCAGGGACCACCAAACTCATATTTTTAGACCCCAGGGATCACTAACCGGTTCTTTGGGTGTGGCCTAATTTGTGGGTGTGGTTTGGTGGTCATGTGACTAGCTGGGCATAGCTTGTATGTAAATATTATAAATATTTATATAAATATTGATTTTTTTTATAAAAAAAAGAGCAACTTTTACTCAAATCAGGCAAAGCAGGCAGGCTGATTGAGTTGCTCACAGAATCACAGATTCATTCAGAAATCTATCTGCCATTGGCTAGCTCAGTCTGTGACATGAAATTTGATTGCAAGCAAACTGACAAAACTAACTCACAACACACCATGTATGTAAATATTGATTTTTTTATTAAAAATAAAAGCAACTTTTACCCCAAATCAGGCAAAGCAGGCAGGCAGATTGAGTTGCTCACAGAATCATTCAGTGATCTATCTATCTGCCATCGGCGAGCTCAGTCTGTCACATAAAATTTGCTTGCCGTGAGTCTGGATTGAATACTATAAACTTCAGTCCTAAGGGAAAAAAAAGCAGAGGCCAAGATCTAGACTACTAGAAAGCAAGGAATCCAACCATTTCCTGGTTCTTAGCTAATCTAAATCTCCCAGCAGAGCAGAACAGGTGATGGTAGGAAAAATAGCAATTTAGCAGGCAAGTTTGCCGGGTAAGGAGTGAGTGGGTGGGGAAGGTTCCCGCAGCAATGTGGGTTGCTCAGCCTTGTGTTTCTGTGCAGCCTGGATTAATTACTTTGGGGGATGCTCTGGGGGTGAGATTTCTCTGCAACTCACCAAAATTTTCTTGCAGGCTACCATTGGGCCGCAGCCCCAGGTTGGCGACCACTGATCTAGCCCAACCCCCCTGCCCAAGCAGGAGTCCCCCCCCCTCCATTTCTGACAGAGGACAGTCCAGTCTCTTCTTGAAATCCTCCAGGGATGAAGCTCCCACAACCTCCATCAACAAGATCCATCCTTAACAGATTAGGAAGGGACCTTAGAGGTCATCTAGCCCAACCCCCGCCCAAGCAGGAGACCCCACCCCATTTCTGACAGAGGGCAGTCCAGTCTCTTCCAGAAAGTTTCACTGCTAAGTGAATCCATCTTTTCCATTGACTCGGGGTGGGGGATGGTATGTGAGGGTAATCACAGGACCCCGGAACCACACTGGGACCATCATAAATATGAGTCAGTTTGCATACATCCGAATTTGGATTGTCGTAACCGCCAGGCATGCCGCAAGGGCCATAAGGGTGAAGAACGGTCAATTATTATTATTATTATTATTATTATTATTATTATTATTATTNGCCGCAAGGGCCATAAGGGTGAAGAACGGTCAATTATTATTATTATTATTATTATTATTATTATTATTATTATTATTATTTAGTGCTGTTGCAGTTTTGAACAGTCCCTAAATAGAAGGTCGTAAGTCGAGAACCATCTACAGTTGTGCATTAGTTCCCCTCCCGCATCTGGAACCAGCTTATTATCATTCAAGGTTTTGTTTTTGCTGGGGTCATTCGCACCAGGAGGAAGAAAAATACGAGAAAGGGATACAGATTCACAACAGTGGAAGGGACCTTGCAGGTCATCTAGTCCAACCCCCCGCCCAAGCAGGAGACCCTACACCATTTCTGACAGAGGGCACTCCAGTCTCTTCTTGAAAGCCTCCAGGGATGAAGCTNGTCCAACCCCCCGCCCAAGCAGGAGACCCTACACCATTTCTGACAGAGGGCACTCCAGTCTCTTCTTGAAAGCCTCCAGGGATGAAGCTCTCACAACTTCTGAAGGCAACTTCTGTTTCATTTGGTTGATGGTTCTCCCTGTCAGAAAGTTTCCCCTTATTTCTAGGTTGAATCTTTCCTTGTTCAATTTCCATCCGTTATTCCTTGTCTGGCCTTCAGGTGTTTTAGAAAATAGCTTGACCCCCTTCCTTGTTTCTGGGGCAGCCCCTCAAATATTGGAAGACTGCAATAATGTCTCTCCTGGTCTTTCTATTTCCTCTTCCTGCAACTATTCATTGTATATTTTAGCTTCCAGTCCCCTGACAGACTAGAACCCTGGGCCCTATCTAACAAAATCAAATTCAGTGTAGACAAAAGTCAACTCTTGCACTTAGGCAAGAAAAACCCAAAGGACCCATATGGACTGGGTGAAACCAGGTTCAACAGCAGGAACTGGGAGGGGGATCTCGGAGTCTCAGTGGACAACCAGCTGAATATGAGCCAGCCGTGTGCAGCAGCAGCAGCCAGAAAAGCCAATGCAACCCTAAATTGAGTTAACACAGGGATACAATCAAGATCAAGGGAGGTACTAATACACTCTATAAAGCCTTAGTAAGGCCACACCTAGAGGACTGCATCCAGTTTTGGTCACCACATTATAAAAAAGATGTT
>BHFT01063250.1:0-10644 GCA_004320025.1 Laticauda laticaudata
ACGTATACGTATATGTGTGTGTGTGTGTGTGTGTGTGTGTGAAGAAACAGACATCCTGCAATCTCCAGAACTTTAAATTACATTTAATGTACTTATTAAGCTTTTGTTAGCCTCTGCTATAGATAGATAGACAGACAGAGAGACACAGAGACAGAGACAGAGACAGAGATAGAGATAGAGATAGAGATATTTTGAGCGTTCAGTTACAACAGCACTGAAAAATGTGACTTATGAGCATATTTCAAAGTTACAGCCTTTGCAGCCTCCCCATGATCCTGTGATCAAAATTCAGATACTTGGCAATTGGTTCATATTTATGACTGTTGTGGGATTCAAATTTTTTTACTACTGGTTCTGTGGGCATGGCAGGGGAAGGATACTGTAAAATCTCCCGTCAGAGGTGGTATTTGCCGGTTCTCTGAACTACTCAAAATTTCCCCTACTGGTTCTGCAGAATTGATCAGAACATGCTGAATACCATCTCTGGTCCCAATGTCATGTGATCACCTTTTGGGACCTTCTGACAAGCAGAAGGTGGGAAGCCCAATTCACTTAACTACATTGTGACTAATTTATCAACTGCAATGATTCACTTAACAACTGTGGTAAGAAAGGTTGTAAAATGGGGGGAAAACCCACTTAGCAAATGTCTCACTTAACAAAGTGAGCCCAAAATTTTACCTTTGGAAATTTTACCTTTGGAAACAAAATGACTGCTTAGTTCCTTTCCAGTTGTTGGCATACGGAGGGTATGTTTTATACCACAAATTGCAAAAAGAAAAAAAAAGGGGGGGGATTTTAAAGGATATTATGAATGCCTTTATAAGTAAAAGGATGTGGTCCTTTAGAATTAATAACTGTTTAAACAATACAACAAACCTCCCATGAGTATATAAAAATCTCTAAATCAACAATAGAAGATGAAGTTAAAATATTATTGAAAAGATAGAACTATGGAAACCCTGGAATAAATGAATAAATGAATTTATTTGACAAGATAGCATAATGGTTCAACTGGCATTTTTAATGCTATAGTACTATAAATTGTAAACTCTTAACTTTTTTTCAAATCCAATTGCTGCTGGCATTTTTATCTGGGTCTCGATCATTCTTCACTGCACTTCCTGCTGAGGCATATGCTTCCCACTTGCTTTAATCTATAGTTCACAAGTAGCTGAGATTGCTACCTTACATCATCAGGGGGAATTTACTCAAGAAAAACACATGTCACTACTTAGTGAGATATTTATCCCTGATTTTCATCTAATATTCCAGTTAAAAGACAGATAAGGTCTTGCACTGATAATGAGAGCATTGAATTTTTTGGTTTAACAAGATAGGCATCCGCACAGTATCATAACCATCATTCATCACTCAAATACTCTTGTCTCACTACAAGAAAATGGAAAGCTTTTATCTGGATGAGAAGTATTCAGTTTGCACTTGCTTTCCAAGGTTTTATAGTTTGTGAGGCTGAGCAAAATCTCACCCTGCACAACATGAATTAATTAAATGCTGATTATCTGTTTATTTCTTCAGTCAGCTTCTTCATTCCTCAGGTATCTTCATTCCTCAGGTATCTTCTTATTATTCCTTGAAATAAGTGTGTGATGCACTCAGTTCCAGACAATGATCATAGTTGAATATGGTGTGGGTGTTAACTGCCCCTTATTTTTAGGTTGCTGCCCCAAATGTTCCAGGGATCCTTGTTTTGTTTTGTTTTAAATTTTTAATCCTGTCCCGTCCCCCCCAATACGCTGCTCAGGGTGGTGGATCCTACAATTAAATATGGGAATTAATGGAACCTATTTGGCTGAACCAAAAGAAGCAATTATCAATACCTTATGTAATGAAAACATTTGACAATTTACATTGGGCATTTCTATTTTCTACTTAAAAGTTAAAACCCATTATCTTAAAAGATCAATTTTCTACAATAATTCAAAACCTATATCAAAATATTAGTGTTAGAATTATTGGTGTAGACTCCCAAAAATTTGTTATTAAAGGTATTGTTTACCTGAATATTTTCCTGAATATTGTCTAGTTAGAACCCTAACTAAAAGAAATAAGAGAAAGTGTGGATGTTCAGAGATTAGAAATTAATGGTACATATTATAAAATATATCTTTTTCCTAATGATATTACATTGATTATGTAATAATCAATCAGGTGAGACATTAAGAAACCCTTTTCTAGAAAAATGACTGTTTTGACAAAATAGCCATTTTAAGTATTTTTTCTAAGTCAGAATTTTTATTTATAAACACCCCTCATGACAATAGCAAACAAATTAAATGAATTAATAGGAATTAAAATCTGTAAACACTCTTTCACATATGTAGAGGCTCATATTCCTTAAAAAAACTGAACAATTCATTTAAATTGACTGGAATTTAGCATTCTGACCTTCTTAAATACTGCACCGGACCTCCTTTGTTACTGATTTTAAAGGGCTGAGGTAGGTCATTAATGAGATGCCAAGGATAGTATCCTTGTCCATAAATGGTTATTACTTCTGCAGGAATCTGTGGACAAACTTGTGCTGTCGTCTGGATATTATCTCTTCTGTATCATAGATGTTTTCATTTTAATCCTGATTTGAGCTTAAAGCAGTTCCACATTTTCAATGCAGGTGTATCTTTTTAATATCATTCTAAAATAAAAGAATGCATTGTGTGCATTCACCTCAGAGGGATTAAAACAGAGAAGGGCATAAGTACCATTGAGATGCTCTGTATTCTTGGTGATTATCTGAACATCCATAGAATTTCCTTGACCACAATATGGAAGTGGAAGTGGTTTGCTGTTTCCTTATTTCAGGGTGGCTTCTTTCCCTCCCCAGCCTAACATACATCAGGGGTTTCAGTGGGTCCATCTCAGGTACTAAACAAGGTCCAATCCTGCTTAGTTTTGTGGGATCAGCCAAACCAACTTGAACTTCATATGCTCAATCTCAGAGGACTTCATAAGAATAAGTGGACTTTATATTTGATTTTAAGTCATGTACTAAGTATGACCAGAGCTTAATTTGTACCAGGAATTGACCCTTGAATATGTTGTGAATTAAGATACTTCCTGCAAAATTATTCAGGTTTACTTTGCTGCTGTGCTTGTGTTTATACCTTTTTGGCAACCCCACATATACCCATATGAGGGTATCTCAAATTATGGGAAGCAATTGAATCTTTTTATGATACAAACCAAGGTTTCCCAATTTAAAATAGGCTAATCATATTTTGTAGAATAAATAAAAACTATGAATAAACCAGTTGGGTGGACAACCCAGTTTACCTAACCATGGTTTGCTATACCAAGCTAACCAAAGTGGCCAGATTCATACATTGTTCTAAAGTTCACCCATTGTCCTAAACCATCTAAAGTGATTCCAGTGGTAACATTTGGAGTCACAGAACACAAATGTCAAAGGAAAACAATCTGAATTATGCCTTAGCAGGTCAATAGAGTCCCAGTTGGTTTACCACACAGAAAAAGTTTAACCTACTGATATATGCAGGTCAAATTCTGTTGAAAAGTCAAAGGAGAGTTAAGCTAATCATAGGTTCCTTCAAAGATACTACTTTAAGATAATGATGATTAACTGCAGGTTAAACATGCAGCAGTTTAATGTTTAGAGAAAGTCATCCACAAAGACATTATAACTGATTGCTTTATTGATACTGTCTGAATGAAAAGTACAATAGGTGCAGAATCCGGGCAAATTGAGTGCACACAAGTGAAGTATTTCAAGATACATCAATCCCCATCTCCCCCTTCCCCACACCCTCCCCACAATATAAAACTTAAGCAGACAATAATACATACGAGACAAAAAAAAACCTAAAAAAAACAAAACAAGTATAATTCTTCCCTTCATTTAGTGCAGAGGCAGCAAGGTCCATCACCAAAAGACTGAGCCTTTGCAAATGAAATGGATGAAGTAGAACAGTGGGACCAGTTTGAGGAATTGTGGTCTTTCCCTCAAGTGCGCTGGCTTTGCACCAGGGGGTTTGAAGAAAACAGGCCAGTTATGTGTTCCAATAATGTTTCATTTTTAAGTGGATTTTCCCCATCATGCAAGAAGAAAATAACCAACCAACACTTTTTTTAAAATGTAAATTATAATTGCCCCTAGGATCAGTCATGTTGTTACAATAAAGATGTTTCACAGGTAACACTTAACAGACTGAGCTGGGTTCCTTTTCTCTAGAATATCCATGTAAGTATGTCAGTTATAACCCCAGCCTCATCATATTTTGATCCCTACAACAGAAAGCTAGAAGACATCCTCACCTTTCCTACCAACTCAATACTGCATTCCTTAATATAGATTTTACAATCTCTTTCAGCCAGCTTGAACAACTTTCAACACAGTATTTCCAAGGCACATAGGTAATTTGAATGTTCCCTTTGGTGTAGTTGCATATCTTGTGGAGACAACACATTTTTCTGATAGCAATATTTTACTTTATTTTTTGCTTAAAAACAGGCAGTCCAACTTGTTTGTACAGTTAGTCAGTTTAACAGGGCTTGTACCAATGCAAAAGCCTTAAAGAGTACCTGTACCTGGAAGTTCAGCAAGCAAGCAAGATGCCATCCAACACTCAGTTTTTTCTTCTGTTCAAGTCTCCTTACTCAGATTTAATCACTAGGAATAAATCTGACATGCCTTTGGGAGGGGAGATATTGGCAAAGCATCATTAAAAGCTCAGCATCCATCATCAAGGCACCTAAGTACATAAAGTGATGGAAAGAAACTATTTTTAAGTATAGCCTTCTAAAACTGCTAAAGGGGCACTGAACTAGCTTCCAAGGTGTGGAAGCGCTAAAGTTGTATGCATAGAGTCCTCCTGCTAACTTTGAAGACTTTCCCCATTTGACAAGCTCTCAGTGGTACGTTTTAAGAGCACTCTGTTCCCTAATATAATATAAACTCAAAGCCAGCATGCCACTGCTTTGCAATATAAGGATAACTCTCTTAAGAATTATCAAAAAACAGAGCCCAGATTATACAGAAATTCCCTTTTCTCTTTCATCACAATTACCCCTTGAAATGAAAGCTTGTTTTCTCCTTGTTCCATTCTTCTGATATATTAAATATAGAGGTGGGAAAATGCAATGAGAAAACATTTATACACCTGTGTGAACACACATAAAAGCAGGCTAGTTTTGTTTGAAAAAAGCTCATTTACAAACAAAACTTTTTTTAAGAATTTAAATTCTTTTGCTCCCTCCTTTCCACTTACTTTTGAAATTAAAGTAATTATTTTCTGCTTTGTACTTAAGGGAGCTACTGTTGAATTTTTACAGGGCCATGCCAAACAATATTCCAAAGGCCTGTTGGCCTCAGATTGCAAGATAAAAATTTGGTTTAAAACTGATGATAACATGTGTAAAAAAACCCCACAACCTATGTTTAAAAAGAAAAGAATAACCCAATCAAGTTATAATCTTTAGGTTCTTTAAATGCACACACACAGACACAACAGACACCACAGACACACACACACACACACACACAACACACACACACACACACACACACACACACAACACACACATAAGATATAATATATATATATATAAATATATATATATATATGATATATATATATATATATATATATATATATATATATATAGATAAGCCAGTTACAGAATGAGTTTAGAATGTCCCTTTTTCTTGAAAGCAACTGATGTGTGTACACCATAGGATTACTGGACTCTCCCTTCATAATCTAAGATTAAAAAGTTAGTTCTGATATTTGTATAAAAACCACCTTGTTGCCCATTTGCTTCAAATCAAGAATGAGGCTTCAAAGCAAACCAGGTGGTTAATTTTCTCTAATGCATTAAAGATCGAGGTTATTCTTTTACACCTTCAAGAATGCAGGAGACAAAATTGCATCATTAGAGCCAAAAAGGCCACTGTTTCTACCAAATACCAACTATTGTACCTCCTCTTTCTCCTTGCTGCAGGACCTTGGGTTCCCTCTTTCCATCCCTATGATTGGAAGAAACATTAGTTGCTGCTTCTAAGTGGCTCTGTTAAATGCAAAGAGATTGCACAAGTGATCTCTCTAAGTACTTGCTCTTTGCGAAAACAAGAAAAAGCAACCAAGCAGCATGGTTTGTAATTGACCTACCTATTCTAGAAGCAGAAACGGGGCAAGATATTATCTTCTTTGGAAAACCCTGAAAGGTAAATGAATAGATATGGGTTGCCAATATGATGGTGGCTGGCAGACAGAACAGAAAATGACCAAAACGCCCAAGAGTGAAAGATAGCTCTTTTCTCAAAAGCTAAGTGAACATTTAATAGAGTGAGTAATTCATGATGTATTACTCTCCAATACATGCAAAGGCGCTTTGCAAGGCATTCTGTAAGAGGATGGGATATTCAGAGAAAACTGGAATGAAGTATTTTTAAATATATGTATTTTCACCTAAAAAAATGACATAGATGTATTGTAATTCTGTCCTGTATTGTGCTATTGTATGGATTACATGTGAAGTGGCAATAGCTCTTATGGTCATGACCAAAAGCTATAGTTCAGAAGAAAAAAAAAAAAAGAACACACTTATCACCGTTTCTAAAACGAAAAGCTAAAAAAATTTCAAGTTTCAGTATATTTCGCAGATCTGTTCCTTCCCACCCTGCCCTCTTGTAATTTCTGGGTTTTGTTTTCCCCGTTCCAACTTACATAGCACCATTAACAACATTATAAACATTTACAATCCCTCTTCAGTTACTAGACACACACAAAATGGTCCCATTAAAATAGTGCTTTATTCTGCCAAAAAAAATTATATATATATATATTTCAATATAATCCAATTAAATCTGTGCAAATGTGCAATGCTGACGCTCCGCCATTTAAAATGAACTTACGTTCACCCCAAACTCTTTCACTTCATCTGTGATTTCTTTTTGAAAGGTGCAAGTACATTTTGAAAACTGTGTAACCCAACCCCCCTTTAAAAAAAAAATGTAGTGGGCCTCCATAATGTTCATTTTCTAGATTTTTAAAATGTGCAAAAAAAACCTCAATTGTGACTTAAAAAAACAAATAAAATGGGGTAAACGGCTAGTCCAACCTTTAACAACCTTAGATTTTTGTTTCCCTCTTTTTCTTTTTACTGTCAGGTGAAAATATGGAAATTTGGGCCTTCTTTTAACACCATGGGCTTCTTCTTGCTCTGTCTTCATTGGTTAGTATATGGATTGGAAGGCAAGTCTTTATTATATAGTTCAAGTGCCTTAGCTGTCCCGTTAAGATCAAGCTTGAAAATACTGGGTAGGAAAGACAAAGCCAACCAATAGATTAAAAAAATTATAAAGACAATGCCCACAAAAATGTTGCTGCCACCACTGATTTCATAATCCCATTCTTTGTGTTCCCGTGCCCAATTTTTCTGTTTCCAATGTGTGAAAAAGACATTTTGCTCTCTCCCCTCCTACCTTGGTCTGTAAGAGAGGAAAAAGGCTGGCGTCAGACCTTGAAAACACCTCCCATGCAGACTGGGAAAAATAATAATAGTCACTTTTGCAAAATAGTTCAGCACAATTCACTTCTGCTCCTGTTGTTTCTGAGGTGCGTAGTGCGCAGCGGAGTGTCTGTGTCGGACAGGACAACCAACGGTGCGATGTTCTTGACTCTTAGATTCCTGCAGCCCTTCAGTCATGCCATCGATTACCTGCGGCACGGAGACGTTGGAACCCCCCGTTAAGCGTGTGAGCTCTTCTTTTGCCAAATGTCATATTTTGAGTACTTGACATGGGAAGGCTTTTGGAAAGAATCCCTGAGAGAAAACAGCGGAGAGAAGAGCAAAGGAAAGTAATTATTGCTTGCCATGATGAACTTAGAGATAAACAGAGTTGGAAAGGATTTTGTAGATATTTAGTCAAACCCCTCCCTTCCACCAAGCAGGAGACCCTACACCACTTTCTGAACAATGGCAGTCCAATCTTCTTCTGAATGTCTCAAGTGATGACGGTCCCAAACAACTTCCGAAGCGCAAGCTAGTTCCATTGTTGATTTTCTCACGTTCAGAAAAGTTTCTCCTTATTTCCAGGTTGAATCTCTCTTATTCAGTTTCATCCATGTATCCCTGTCTGGCCTTTGCGACACTTGGAAAATAGCTTTACCCTTCCTCTTCTCTGGCAGCCCCTCAAATATTTTGAAGACTGCTATTCATGTCTCCCTTGATCCCTTCTTCTTCACTAGGCTAGCCATGCCCAGCGTTCCTGTAACCATTCGGGCATATGTTTTAGGCTTCCAGTCCCCTAATTCATCCCTGGTTGCTCTTCTCTGCACTCTTTCTAGAGTCTCACATCTTTCTTAATAGTGGGGTTGATCTTAAAAGATATGGATTGTCACAGCTAAGTGATGTTCACATGTTTTTCAGCAGACAATGGGACAAAATTGACACTTGTAAATTACTTTCCTTCAGCATTCCCTTCTTTTGTGACTCTGTCTCCCTGAAAAACTGGGAAAGTTTTATGCCCACAGGTATCCAAGAGCATCCAATAAAATTGGAGAGTCATTCACATTCATCAACATTTGGAGTCAAATTAATTGTATGCATATTGGGTTGTTGAAGAATCAGGGCAACCTACAGGATTATAGTTCTTGGCTTAGTTGACCCAACTGGAAACGGCAACTCTGTTGTGAATTGCATCCAGTGATAAATGGAAAATCATGTGACTGAGATGGGCTTACTTCCCCTTCAGTTGACTTTGTATTTACTTCTGCCTTTTCACTGTTACTTTCTGCTTGTCACCCAAAGTCCAAAATTTTTGCCATAAAAAACGCCACAAATGTGATCATGTGGCAGGCAGATATATACAATCATTATAGCAAGATCATGCAATTTGCAAAGCTCCCTGAAATAATGATCGTGTCACTATGCGAACTCTGTAATGGTCATAAATATAAAGATGCATCAAAAACTTCTTTTTTTTATGCCATCAGACCTGTTGAACAGCACTAATTAGACATTAAGTAAGAAAGGATGAGCTATATTGAAAATTCTCATTCATTGTTTTCCTTCCTAATATATATATTATATAATATATTATTATTATTATATATGCATTCACATGTAGGAGTTTGTTCAGCAAAAGCAGAATGAGATTGCAAATAGAGCTAGCTTGGCAAAATAGAAGAACCCATAAAAAAGAGAAATTGGCGAGGAAAAAAGCTAGTATTAAAAGGAGCATATACCAGGCAGGGGTCAAAGGTCAAAGATGGTAGCTTGTGACTGTGTTTATCAAGCCCGCATATATTCATCAAATGTGCAATGCATGTCAAACAAAAGGTTGCATCTATGTCACAGTCCCTCCAACTGACTTTTCTGAATTCTTCCTCTATGGATATTTCCCTGAAAGGTAAATTACTTCACAAAACAGCCTTCCTGAGAAATGAGCATGGTCAATATCCAGTGGAAGACTATTATGAGAGTAAATTAAACAACCCTGTGCCAAAGAGAGATTGGAACCAGGCACTCTTGAAGACAGTAATGGCTCATTAGCTTGGCACTTTTCGTGCGAAGAAACTGTTAGTCATATCTACAAGATTGCTTAACAAAAATCTCCCGTATCTATCTGATGTTATCCTGGCAATGCTGATTCTGCGATTGGTTATTTGCAATGTTTCATTACCTTGTTGTATGAAGCTCCCTTTTAAATAAGTATGGTAGGATTATCAACATGCCCAATTATTTTTAAGTATGGTACTTCAATATCCTGCAATATTCTGCCAAGAAATAGGCACTGAACAGACTTCACAACAAACTTCCTTTTTTTTTTTGACAAGCAGTAGACATATTGCGTACTTTACCATTCATTGTCATTCCTCCCTAGCCACCCCCATCTCTGGACTCTCTTTTAAGAAATAGTTGCTTAGGGAGAAGATGTTATCTGTATGCAGATAATATCATTTTGCTGTACCTGCAAAAGCAGCAAATACTGCAGATAAGGGTTCTATGGTCCCATGGGATTTTTTTTTCCCTTTCAAAAACGTATCTGATTACTCAGATAGGATCTTCACCAACCTTGTTTATTGCTGGTAAAACCACAAGGGATGAAGAGAGGTCCCGCTCTGATTTGACAGATTTTGCGCAGTAAGTTTCCAAAAGATTCAGGTCACAACTCCGGAAACAACACTCCTCTACAATGCCACGGTTGAGCCTTCCTCTGTTTCTACCCACAGGCCTACCTGTTGACACAAAAGGTCAGTTAAAAATGAGTGATGCCACACATTTAAGTATTCAAGACAGACAACGGGAAAATAGATCAGTATGTTTTGTCTCTTTCTTTTAAAATCAGCAGCACCCATATAGTCTATTGAGAGCTTTGCAAATTCCACATTTAATGATCAGGTTGCAGGAGTGCAGAAATGAAGCAGTTCATTTGGTTTACACAATTTGCAGCTCAGCAAACCAAGTGGTCCCAATGTCCTTAAATTTAAGGAAATTGCAATTCTTCAATTACAACCAGAGCCCATTCTGCTATTACTTTCATCTATTCCAGTCATCTAATGATGTAAATTATTTGCAGTCCATAACTTAAAGCCCCTGTCACACTGCAGCAACGGATGGAAAGAGGATGTAAAATGGAGAAAAACACTTACCATCCATTGG
>BHFT01063255.1:0-28902 GCA_004320025.1 Laticauda laticaudata
TGCGATTTCAGACCTCTTCAGCTTCAATCTGGATTCTTACTCTTTCAAGCATCCAGTCATCTCCACCATTGGATCGTAACACAGTCCTTTTGGTAGCCACCATCCATTCTGCAACAGTGCGAAGCCATCTACAGGCTCTCTTCAAAACTGTTCTACAGGAGAAAAGGACGCGCATCAAGAAGTGTCTGGGTTCTGAAGATGGATCGGGAGAAGAGCAGAGTATGGACTGTACAACAGCTGATGGTGGAGATGAGGAATTTGAAGACCCTCGTTGCATTCAGGAACTTCATTGAGATGGGCCTCCATCCATGTTTGATGAATTTGTTGCGAGCGGCTTGAGAACCCAGGCTGGACCAAGTAGAGCACCACTTCCATTCCCAGCCCTGGACTTGGGCTCAAGGTGCACTGACTCTATGCCACCTGGCCTCAGGACAAACCTACAGGAGCCATGCCAGTATGGCTGGAGCGCGTGCCAAACAACACCATCAGCATTGTTGGTCAGAGAAGTGGTGGCAGGCCATCATACGAAGAATACCTGGAGGAGCTCCTCCAGTGCCCCTCCACTGAAGAAGGCTGGAAGAAAGTTGCAGAGCAGTAGTATCAGAGCGTGAACTTCCCCCACCACCGTTTGGAGCCATTAGATGGGCAAGCACGTGGCCTTGCAAAGCTCCAGCAAGTCAGGGTCCAATTATTTCAACTTACAATGGGCTTCTTCAGCATCATCCTCTTCGCCCATGGCGATGCTGACTACAGTTAATGATATATCGATGCTTCAGGCAACGGGTTCAGCTTCAGATGCCCAGGTAAAGAATGCCAGTACCTCAAGGAGGGGCTGGAATCCAACCTCATCATGGGCTTCCCAGATACTAGACCCCCTGCCCAACGACATTGCAGATGTGCACCTACTTCATCATGGGGGATAGCTTCTCCCCTTCAGAACCTACCTCATTGAAAGCCCTACACCTCCAGACTCCTCACCCTACTGTTGAACAGAGGACTTCAACTACAGGCTGTCCAGGGCAAGGCGGTGGTAGGAGACGCCTTTGGCATCCTGGCCAAAGGGTTTTTTCCAGGTTACTTCTCACCACCATGGCAGCATCTCGCCCACGGGGATGAGGCAGGATCGTGGAAGCTGCTGCATCCTGCACAATCTCATGGCGCACCCGCTACCCCAGTGTTGCAGAACAGGCTCGTTTGGACTCCAACAAGGCAATGGAGACATGGAAGCCTGGGGAATGGAGGCAAGGGCAAAACCTGCATAGGACACTAAGGGATGTGCCAAGTGGCCCCAACAGATCTCACGTGAAGTGGAAGAAGCAGCCGCAACCTCCTCGAGACACTTGGTGCATCTCCCCAGCTGGAACAGTGGAGTGGCAAGACAGATGATTAATGGATGCTTCCTTCAACCTGTATGTTGGATGGATGCTTCCTTCAGGAGATTGGGGCCCATGTATGTTGGGTGATCTACAGATGAACAGGGCATTTAATAAAGAGTTGTGTTTTATGTTTGTACCATGTTCGGATGAATGATTAACATATTATGAATAATAAAGGCCATGGTGTGGCACCTGGGAGGGTGACCAAACATCCCACTATGCTTGCACTGGAGGTTTATCCTATTTCCCACAGCTATTTACCATCCCAAAGGTATCCCTGCCCATCCCAAAGCTATTATCATCCCAAAACTTATCCCTGCCCATCCCACAGCTATACCCATCCAAAGGATATCCCTGCCCACCACAGCTATTACCCATCCCACAAAAATGCAAAGGCTTAAACCATTTCTAAAAGTTTTCCACCAAGACTTTATTTAAAAAATAAATGAAGCAAGTGTTTGAAGCACAAGCATAATCTTTATTAATAAACAAGCTGTAAAAGAAAAATGGACCCAAGTCAAGTGTCCAAATCAACAAATAAAGGTCAACAGTTAGCCACCCGTCTCTGGCACTCTTCTTGGTCACTCGGAGGCGATGCCCAGTCTCAGGGGTGAAGGATCCAGGGCTGTGTGAGGTGGCTGCTGGCTGATTCAAGTGCTTTGGTTGAAGAGCCACTGGGGTGCTGGCCCCAAGAGGACAACAGGGGACGGTTTGTGTTGATGGAAGCTCTCAGACAGCTGGCTCAGCCCCGTTTGATGTGAGAGCTTCCTTCCTCCATGTCATGCGGTTGACAGTCTCAATTACCGATGGAAGGAGCAGTGTAGTGGGGCTGTCTGGTCTGCAGCTGGAGTGAGGACTTGCGTGTCGATGGCATCGGTGGGGGGTGCATCGGGTGGCGTGGGTGGCCATCGGTGGATTCAGCTTCACCGGTGGCATCCAATGTACCTGCGCCTGGACTGGGAAGGGATGCCTGTGCTTGTGTGGACCTCCTGGTAGCCGTAGCCTTGGTAGGGTAGGGCCCTGTGGAAAGCCTTGGAATGGCATGTGACATCACCTGGGGTGGAGGAGCAGGCCTGGACTGGGTGGGAGCAGGTTCATCTGGAATCTGGAGGTTGTGAAGAAGATCGGTGATCCTGTCCTTTACCACCTGGTACTGGGGTTCCGACATGTTCATCAGGGTCTAGTTGACATCGGTGAGGAAGGGCTTTCGGTTGGAGGATGGGGCGTCGGTTGTGTACCAGCTGAGAGAGAGATCTACGCTGCTCCTGATTGTGTCTCTTATGTCCAGCAGCGACAGTGTGGCTCCGCCTCCGGTTTGCCTCTCTGCCTCTTTGTGGAGGTGAAGCTGGGGGTGGATGGTGGTTGGGCTGTGGTGGAAGCGCCATCTCCTTTCTCCCACTGCATCAGGGGTCCTCCCACGCTCCTCCGCCATGGGTAGTGGGCAGCTGTCGTGGGGGTCTCCGTCGTGGCATGCCTCCACAGACACCTGCCTGGAGACAGGAGCTGACTCTCTTGCCAGAACAGGACTGGCTTTCACAGGCTGCCTGAGAGGAAGGGTTGTGAGAGGGGCTGCTCCTCGGTGGTGGGATCTCACCCTCCAGGAAGCTGCACCTGGCCATCATGTAGGTCTTTCTGTCCGTCAGCTTGACCGCGGCCTGCCAGATTTCTTGAGGTGCAGCTCCATACCAAGGTGTGCATGTGCTTCCACCAGCCGAGGAGCACTCCGAAGTGTAAGCCCAGGCTCTCCGCCTTCTCTCTCCAAGCAGCCTTCTTCCTTTTGGTGTCTCGATAGAGCCTGTGTCCCTTCCGCCATAGATAGTCATTCTCCCTCAGCCACGTCCAGCACCTCCTCCTCAGGTTTCCCTTCTATGTTGTATTGCCTCCTCTCCCGTTCACGTGTCTGCCTCCTTCCTCCCTTTGGAAGGGCCATATGGGCCCTCATCAGAGGGGCTTCGAGGTTGTAGGGGCTGCTCCTCCACACCACCACCAGCAGCAGCAGCAGCAACAACAGTAGCAGCAAAAGCAGGACCAGCAGACCAGCAGGACCAGCAGGACCAGCTAGGACCAGAAGCAGAGCAGCCAGCGCAGCAGGGACCAGGAGCAGGACCCAGGAGCACCAGCAGGACCAGGATCACCAGCAGGACAGCAGGGCCAGGGAGCAGCGCCAGCAGAGTGAAGCACCAGCAGAAGCACCAATACCAGGAGCAGCACCAGCGTAGAGTAAAGGCACTGCAGCAAGAAAGCCCCAGCACCAGGAGCAGTGCCAGCAGAGTAAGCCCCAGCAGAAGCCCCAGCACCAGGCAGCAGTGCCAGCAGAGTAAGCACAGCAGGCACCAGCAGGACAGCAGGACAGGATCACCAGCAGAACCAGCAGCACCAGAAGGACCAGCAGGACCAGGAGCAGCACCAGCAGAGTAAGCACCCAGGAAAGCACCAGCACCAGGAGAAGTGCCAGCCAGAGTAAGCACCAGCAGAAGCACCACCACCAAAAACACGCATCAGCAGAAAGCACCACCTCCAGAAGCACGCATCAGCAGAAGCACCAGCAACCAGAAGAGTCGAAGCCGGGACGGGCAGCAGAAGCCCCAGGAGAAGCAGAGTCAGGGCCAGCGGGGGTGGAGGTGGGTCCTGTCCCTCTTACCAGGGCTGACAGCCAGATGGCAGAGGCTTCCGTTTTCTTCCCCATGGCTGTTTGGTTGCTGGCGGTGGCTGGCTGGCTGAGAGCCTGTGTCTGAAGCAGGTGTCTTTCCTCTGAAGGTGACCTGCTTGGAGAGCTGCTTCCCTTTATATCTGCGGGGCTAATGCAATGCATCCTCCCCACTATGCGCAGTGAACGCTAGGCTTCCGCTAGGCATCATCTAGGCTTCCGTGTGCATCCGCTTCATCCGCTAGGCTTCCACTGTGCATCCGCTTCATCCAGCTCGGCTGTACCCGCTCTTGCATCCGCTCCTCTGTCCATTTCCGCGTCCGCTTTGCTGCGCTCCCCCAGAAGCCTTGTGGATGTGCCATCTTCTCCCATCTGGCTTCATCCGCTAAGCTTCCATGGAGCATCCCTTTCCATCCGCCCTACATTCCTCCCCCGTCCGTTCCTTTCCATGTTGTCCGCCTCTGGTTATGCAAATTTTTGCCCTTTTGAGTGCCGGATACAACGCCAAACATTTTGCATCCGTCGGCCAGTGTGACAGGCCCTTTATATGTTATCTAATAATTCATAAGTAGGCTGATGCTTAAGTTCCCCTGTATGCTTCCACAAATCCACATACCTCTACATCTGTCAGCAACTCAGAATGAGAAATATAGGCATGATACGCCTCATATCTGATATGCCTCACAGAGCACAATGCAGCTAGCTCTTCCATTTTCCAACATGCACATATTCTCAATTTTTAAAGGAGTAGTCTTCCTATTGATCCATTCAACATGACAGCCAAATGAGTCTTTATTCCTTTAAAGAAATCCAAATAAGCATGTCTAAATGCCTTATGGCACCTAGAGCAGGGGAAGAGAACTTGAAGAAGATGGGTGGTTTAGAAATATGAAATATAAATAAAATCTTATCTTGCCCATTTCAAGGAAAACCTCTGGGGGGAAAGCTCCAATTTTATAGGGTTTGCTTAAACTGGAGATAGATACAAAGGGGATAAAGTTACACAGAACTTTACCATGCACCACTACTCAGAAATAAATAGCATGTCTACAGAAAAGTAAATCAAAATTTTCACAACCAATCCTAAATTGTAAGTGGGAAAATACTGGCTAGATAATTAATTTGTCATTATCAAGTTGCCTTTAACTGGGGGCTAAATTATCATGCCTCCAGCAACAATATGCATGCATACATATATACCCACCATACTATTCCTTTTTGGGGTAAGGAACGTTGTAAATAAAACAGAAAATGAATGAAAAATGGTAAGCTAAAAACAAGGAAATCTATATATATAAAAGCGAAATACCACTCACATATCATCACAAAATCTCCAGAACTGTAAAGCCCACAAACTTGAAATTTGGCACGTATGTTCCTCTTGGCTCACTAAAAGGATTTTTCAAAATGACCATCAGAGCATTTGTATATTATTGTTAACATGCTCTGATGCTAAGAAGTTCTACTTCCCCTCCCACCTGAAAAGAAATCTGTTCCAAATGCAAAACACAAGCAGAGGAAAGGAGTTTCAGTTTCACTTTTAATTTCACAGCATCAAGCAGCTTTGATACAGAATAGCTGAGCTAAGCCATGTCAAGGCTCCTTGCTGTCTCCTTCTTGCTCACACAGCAAATATTGTTTCAGTTTCCAAACAGCCTTCAACTCTCTCACACACTAACAGGACGCTAGCTAGATGAATACCGATGGTTGCTGGTAGGCAGAGGCAGAATTTTTCCCCTTTGTTTCCTTCCCAAAAACTAAGCCCAACACATAGTTTCATAGTGAAACATGGGTATTGAGCTTGTAAGACAATACAGGAGCTTATGGTAACCAAAAAAATCAGGAGGTAACAGCTTTTTTGATTAATACATTTATTAAAAGGTGTAAACTTTTGTAAGTGGATGAAATGATGCTAACAGATTCTGCACCAAAAAGATACCAGCTTTGTCCTCACATTTATACCCCAGAGGACCCAACAGCTATACAGGTAAGATTTGAAACACCTTCAAATGTTCTTTCTAGAATGTGATGCACATCATCATCTGCCAGCAATCTTCCTTTGGATTCTACATAGGGCAAATGTGACAAAATTTGGGCAAAATGAATACAAGTTTGACACCAATATTCAAAACAAAAACAAAATAATGTCAGGATATTTTAACATTCCAGGACATTCTATTGTAGGCCTCAAAGGTACCATTTTTGAAAAAATAAGACTTTAACAGTGGGGGGGGGGGNAAAAAATAAGACTTTAACAGTGGGGGGGGGGGAGGAAGAGGGAGAGAGATTCTGAACTCTTATACATCAAAAGATTTCAGACTATTTTTAAAGGTCTCAAAAAACACAATGGGTTTATAATACATTGGTGAACCAAAAATTAGTTCATACTTGATCCATTCGCTGTAGTAGTGGTGGGCTTCAAATTTTTTAACAACTGGTTCTCTGCCCTAATGACCGGCTGGGGAGGCATGGCTAAGTGGTCATCTGACTTGAGGGGCATGGCCAATTCAATGTCATTTATGTCGAGGAGTGCTTCACCTCTCCTGCCCTCTCATGACTGTGGGATTTCTGCAATGGTCACAAGTGTGAAAAATGGTCATAAGTCAATTTTTCCAGTGCCATTGTAACTTTGAATGGTCATTAAATGAACTGCTATAAGTCAAGGATTACCTGTACAAAAATACAAAAAGCTTCTTTGCTTGAAAAAAGCTGCCCTAAATACCAGTCATTAGATTACACACTGAAGATCAATGAGTCATAGTCGTCATAGAAACCTAAACCATTCTGTCTTAATACCTTCCTTTTCCTCAGCAATACCTGCAACCCAGAGTTACAAATCAGGCAGGTTGCCAGAGCACATTGAGGAATTAAAATAGTTAAAATACAAGTTTAACTATCAGAAGCCAAGTTCTCACTTACAAAGTGAAACCCTTTAGCAGAGACGTCATTTAAGCTCCCCAGAAAGTGGGTGGGCATATTTGGGCTACAAAATGCCAAGCTAAAGAGACAAATTAACACATTAACATCTTGAGTGAGGGCTAATTTGATTCTGCCTTTGTTCAGGCCTTTGCTGCAGGGAAATTTTGCCTATGAATATAGCTATTCATCTCTTTATCTCTTAAGTCTGACATCTTCTGTGGGCTATTAAGGAAGGTGGGGGCTGCTTTCTCCCTCTAAGAAATATGTTTCTCAATTTCTCATTCAGGGAAATATATTCTTCCTTTTTAATATTTCTCAAAATATTTCATTCTTCTAGGAGAGGGGTAGATGCTAACTTTGTACAAAAATGGTGCTGTCTTACTATGTCATATGATCATGATAGAAAACTAAAACAAATTGGAATGAGGATCCACTTACTATCAGTGAGCAATCATGTACCTTACCCACTCCAAAGCAATGCAAGAGACTCCTGTCCCAAGGGTGCTTTTTCAAGAGAGAATTGGATTTTCTGGAAACCAAGAAAGTCCAGTTGCCTCTTGAAGAATCACCTTTGGGACTCCATGACTGAAGAATACCCATAGACAAGAGACTCCTGTGCTCAGTGAACTGATGAAGCACAGTTTCCTACCCAAGAGAAGCAGTCATTAGATCCATTTGCACCACTTAAAGATACCAACTTGTCTCACTGACCTCACAAGATATCCTTAGGTAATCATCAAGAGTTAAGGAAAGAACACATGCCCCCAGAAAGGCAGTCAAAAAAATCAGACAGAAAGCCAAGCTTGCATCCTGCCTCTCAGCCATTTCTTCTATGGCTATGCCAATCCTTCTGTAAATAGCTTTCCAACTGTGTTGGAAGCATACTCCAAAAAGCTTAAAACAACTCTTTAAAAATCTTTAAGAAAGTCAAGCCCCAGGAATAAAAGTGTCACAAAAAACTCCGAGGTAGGAGGACTCAGGAGAAGCTCAGGCTACAGACAGAAAGTCTGGGCATACTGCCAAGAACCATTAAGGCTTACAATGTAACAAGCTTAACCCAGAAGCAGATTCTCAAAACACTTAAAGCAGCAGGGCAATTAAGATAAGGATTTGACTGGAAATACAGGCACACCAGAATATTTCCTCCCTGCTTCCCTTGCAGGTTAAGCCCTGTAAAGTAGGAAAAGATTTCTTCCAACAACAGGAACTGCTCAGAAAACATCAGGAGAACTGGTGCCATCTAGTCACAGCCCACCTCTGACTGTAGGCTTCTGCACCTTTCTGTGTTACTTCTGCTCCCATTCAGCACTTCATCTATTGCCTTTTGTTCTTTAAATTGTCACCTCTTTTTATCTACAGTTCATGTCTATCCACAACTCCCTTGATTATTCTGCAATTCTATCTCATTCATTTTCTTGTGATTAAATCAACTTCATTAATTTCTTTCATGCTGTCATCATTCATTTTTTATTTGATCTGCATGAATTCATTTGGTATACTGCTTAAGATGCTGGCCGAGAAATCAGAAGGTTGTGAGTTCTAAGCCTCCCTTATACATGAAAGTTGGCTGGGTCACTTTGGGATGGTCACTGTCTCTCAGCCCAACTCACCTCACAGGGTAATTGTTGTGAGGAAAATAGGGGAAAAGAATATTTTGCTATTAATAAATCATCTTATAAAAACTTTTAAACAAAAAGAAAAGCAAACTAATGAAGACAAAAGAAATAAAAAATGTGAAAGAAGGGAAAAATAGAAAAAGTACAAAGTTCTTCACAGCACTTATAAACACAAATGTACTTTATTTAAACTTTAAAATTACATATTCTTATTTCTATAATCTGGTCTAATCAAAAACATATGTCACAAGTTCATTTTTTTCAAGTCCATAACAGTCTTCAGGGTGGCAATAAACATACATGTCTTTTCTCTATTAAAAAAGTTTCCAAGCCCTTCCAAGCCCCTTTCAACTCTGTTATTCTGCTAATTTACCATTTCAGCAAAATCTATCAATTATACCAGGTATTCCTCCATAGTGGGTACTGCTGAATCTTTCCTTCTTGGTTCAATCAATAATCTCACTCCTCTGATCGTATAACAATGATAAAAACATTTTATAAATAATATCTTTGAGATTATAACACAATGTACATTTCAATCTTTGTAACTGTGTATTTTTCTATTGATTCATTTGTAACCAATATTCTAAGCTCGCTTTATCATACATTGTTTAATCTGTTCATCCTGTTTCAACTTTCAATAAATATTTGTACATTTTAGTAATTGGTGATGTTTATCATCAATACACAATTGTATTTCAAATTCTGACTTACTTTGGTCCATTCCATAAGTCTTTGTATTTAGTTTAAATCTTTCAGATTACTGTTAATGGGGAAACCATTGACAACAATATCTGTCACTATTAATTGTTCTTTTGTTTTGATTTTAAATACCCCTTGATAATTTTCCAATAGATCCTGGTGTATCAACCATTTATTTTTATTTGCCACTACTCTTCTATATTATGGATCTTAAGCTGAAATGCACAAGGGTGTTTTCAGGCACAATCTAGGTTTATATCTATCCCATATTCTTAGAAAAGGGTATTATTTATAAAAATAATAAAAATGTAATAACAAATAAATGGTTTATTGTGCACATTTGTGACATACTGCATTCTCACTTTACCCAACTTAGTTTAATATTATTCCAAACATATCTAACCCCCACTTCCACTTCACAAAACTGAGGGATTCTTCATTTGCATAACTATTTTACTTATTTCAACAAATATGCATCCTTAGCTACAGACCATGTTTTCCATTATGTTTCTACCAATATTATTTACATATCTTAATTTTTATCCATCCATTTCCCATCTTTAATAAGCACTTCACCAAAGTACACAAATTCATCTACTTGTTCAAATTTATTTTTGCCATTTATGTATTGCATGCAATCATTAACTCAATTCTCCATGTCAAATATGCTACCCTATCTTTCAGATATTAGTTTTCACATCTGAATTCCTTCTTTCATCCCAGTCTGTTTGCTGCAATATTTTGGATTCCATTTAACAACACAGTATCATTTGCATTAAAAAAACCTATGCATATATTCATATTCCAAACCAATGTACTGTATTCTGCATACACTTATCCTTTAAACATTAAGCAGTCAAGATACATCATGTACCTTTGACTTCTTGCTCAGCATAGAACTGTATGCTAAGCATTCCGTTTTTTGCTCATATTTGTTTTACCTTTCTTGTTGTATTCACCATCAGAAAGAATATAAATCTTCTGTTGATAAAAGAGGTGTCAAATCAGGAGTCCCTAGAGGGGATATATGAAAAATAAAAATAAGCAGAGTATGGGAGGAATTTAGTATAAAGATGTTTACTGGTTTTTACTTTCATGTTTCTGGCTGTTTGGAGCCAAGGTTTTTCCTAACAGGATTTTGCGCCAGGACTGCATTTTAAAAAACATGATGTTACCTACCAGGAAATTTGAAATAGTTGGTAGGTATACGCCTAGCTTTGTACGTAATGAAATCCCTGCTATATTTAATTTGTAATTATTTTAACTTGTTTTGTTATATTATGCTACAATCAAACCATCAACCAAAAATACTTGTGCACGCATATTTTAGCTATGATCACATGCTCAGCTGTAAGCTTGTGGTTTCTTTATTTAGGTTTTCCATAACTCTAGAGACCTGCCTGAATTTTATTTCTGATATTTCAACATAGATGTTTAGATCAATCATCAGAGTAATCAGAATCCTAATCAACAGAAACATCTCAGGGAGCTAAAGAAATTCCACTACTTTGTCCCATTGATATTTCAGGCCTGGCAATGCTCACTGTTGATGGGCATTTTAACCAACATTTTCTCAAATTTAACAGGGGTTGATTGCTTATATTTGGCCTAAGGGACCTTTAGTATCACAATGCTTTTAGGGCTAGAACAGGAATTAGGGCAAAATTGGTAAAAGTTTTGATTTGCTTAGAGTCGTTGATTCAGTAAAATTGCAAATTACTTGCACTTTTTTGGGTAAAAGTTGGGAGGGGGTGGTGGAAAGAAAACAGAGCAATACAACCCACAATCAATATTGTCTCTCTGTCAAAGGCAGCAAACTATACATAAATAGCTTTTTTATAACTCAAAGAGAGCATAGAAGAAGGAGAAGCAGCATTGGCCTACAATTACTGTTTTCCGTCATGACTTGAATGTTATTTAATCTCAGTTGTTGTGTTTTGTGGATTTTTTTTCCTCCCTAGCCCTGTTTAGGTCTGCATTAGCTATTTCTCTTCTGACCTTGTTTGCTCTCTTGGCTACGATCATTGCCAACTGCTGTGCTGCTAGTAGAAGCATCTGCTATTCTCGTGACAGTTTTCCAAGACAGATTTCATATAGACCCATTTGTCCTTCTCAGTGCCTTTCAACAGCATATTCTCTCTGCGTTCAGTACTGAACCAGTCAAGTAATAGACACATTTTATCTATTTGCCATCATTATAAAAAGCAAAGAAATAAAATGGCCTGATTGTTCCTTGCCATTGATGATTATCACCTCAATTTATTCAATATCAATACTTGCATTAAGACAAAAAAGTAACACTGCATTCCACTGTCAGTCTCTGCCAAGAACTGGATACTTTGCTCAATAAACCTGGTTATTCACACTTGCAGTTTTGAAATGGTAGAGTTTATTGCTGTATTCCCAATCATGGCAAAGAGCTTCAACAATGGATGTCTGTGAAAAGTCAGTATTGAGAGTAGGTATCTCCCAATGCTGTTCCCCCCCCCCGCTCCTGTGCCTAGTATCCACCCCTTTCCCAATTCCCTGCACCACCACCCCATGCCTAATTAACCATGCCTATCCATTTTCCCCAGTCCTCCCATCCTGTGTAATTACCTCGCCCTTAATTAACTATACCTAACCAGCAATCCAGTGTTGATATCCCACCCACCTACAAGCCATCCTCATAATTGTATATCACTCAACAAGCAAAGCTGTCACAGACCCACGCTACAGCTGACCAAACCACCACGCCCACCTTGCTGTCGACATCATAATGCATCTGAAGTCGACATTAACTCTGGACCCGCAGGCGAGCTTCGTGATGCCTCCTGCTGCACTGACAAGCGGCAGGGCTGAAAGATGTCGGCAGTTTCATGGCTTTACTCCGAAACTGAAACCATGATTGCAGGCCTGCCGACATGCTCCACAAGTCTTCTGGCAGTACTGTAGGGCTCTGGGACCTGGATAAGCTGTTAAGCGTGACACCCACACTGGCTGTCACAAGAAAAGGGGGGAAATGACAGAAGGCTTCTGAATTGAGTGACCTCCTGAATCATGCTGCACAGAGAAAAATCTTTAGATTAATCCTCAAAGCCCAATACAGAAGTCCCCTGATCTCTGGACAGTATCTAAAGCAGATGGAAAGAATATACTAGAAGCCATACGTCCTTAGATTCTGGAAGCTGGGGACAGAACAAATCAAGAGGAATCTAATGAGAAATCTTCTCAAGTCTTTAGCATCTGATATTAGATATCAAACTGGGGAACTAACTCTTAGTTGGCAATCAATAGCTTATGGGCTAAGTTTTGCCTGCTATCTTATTCTTTGAAATCCTTTGATGCATGATTAGTATATGAATTATGATAGAGAGGGCATTGATTCATTTCCTTATTCACTCATGGTTTTGGTTCATTCTGATCCAACATACCCTTTCTCAATTTAACTGACTCTGCAAGTGTTTTGTGAGGACATGGTTTGGGAATAAGAAAAAGAATATAGCTCTTTAGGGTGAAAACAGTTATTCATGTTAGTCTCTCAAGTACTTTACTTACTTCTCAAACTCGACACATGCTTCCTATCTAAATACCTGCTGTATTTCCCTACAGTGTGTGCATGCTATTAAATGATAACTTGCATGTGTGAAAGAATTATCACAATTAAACACTATCGACTGAATGTTTCTGTCAGCACACTCAACTGGCCATTTACTATAGATTCATTTTCTCTAGAAAGGTGGACTTCATCAAATGAAGAATGAAATTATGGAAAAATCTAGAGCTCTTAATGCATCAGAATCTTAAATGGAATCCTAGATTAGCCAGGGTTACAAAATATGAGCAAAATGACACATACACATACTCTCTCTCTCTGTATCAGACACATACAGAGGTTCTTGCTATAAGAAGGACCAAGCCTAAAAATGGCAGTGTTGAGCGAGCAAGAAAAAATATTTTATTGCATCTGCAATAAGAGATTACTTGATTGTATCTAGATAGCTGTTCATCATTTGCTTAAATACTCATGAAAGAAAACCCACTATGCTCAAAGCAATATTATCTTCTCTTGAAACATTTGTTTTTCTTTAATCAAAATCTGTTTTCTCTGGTATTTCCAACTGTGCTTCTTGTTCTGCCCTCTGAAGCAATATTTACTATTTCTGCAAAAGGTTTAAAAGTGTGAAGGCTCTGGCTCAATTTTTTTTCAACCTGTATTTGTCATTCCCCCCCCCCCTAAAAAAAAACAAAAAACCAAAAAAAATATTCTGGCTTTGACCTTTTGATCTCTCATCTCTAGATACATTCCTGTTGATTCATTTTCTTAAAATTTATTCCTAGAGCTGGGTCTGGCATTTCAAATGTGACCCCAAAATACTGTTATAGAGTAAACGCTAACATTTAGTGATGGAGCCACTGTTTCCTTGAAAACAAGCTAAGATCACATTTGATTGAACTTCACTGAGCCATTGGCTTATATTAAGCTTACGATTCACTAAAATTCCTTTAAATCCTCTACATTTGTACTTCTGCCAGCTGAAGTTTCTTCCAGCTTGTATTTGTCTCTGATTTTGTAAAAAAAAAAAAAAAAAAANNNNAAAAAAAAAAAAAAAAAAGGGGGGGTGGATCTTAAATGCAAGGTTGCATTTATCTATGTTGAATTTTATCTTGTTAGTATTGATCCAGCATTAGAGTCTGTCAGGATTTTTTTAAACATTGATTCTGTTTTCTTTAGTGTTAGCTTTCCTTCCCAGCTTTGCTAAACTGCAACTTTCTTCATCTCCAACCTCCCTTCTCCTTTCCCTCTTCTCCTGCACACAGGTCATTCTTCTAGGTTATCCTGGACAATATAGGTCCTAACACACAGCTATTAAATAGGCTCCTGCATTTGTGCAATTATGCTGTTACAATCCAATCTACAGGGATAAATTTATAAATAAACAATTACATCCAGAGAGAAAAAAAAGTATTTAGAAGAGTAAAGCTACCTTTATCATCGGCCAAGAGATGGCAGTATTAGGTTGATTTTACAATGCAATTTGGGGTTTTATTGTTAAGCTGATTGTTTAGTGAATGAACCCCAATCTTGGTGTGATTTCTGGATGATACCTGTCTTTATATGTGCAGATTGATCGGGACAGATAAAGGAGATATTTTAATTCCCAGAAATAAAGGGTGCGTGGGTGGGGTCTTCTTCCTTAGTCTTCTCACTTTTAGAAGACCAAAATTCTATCTCTTCTTCTTTTCTTCTGATTGTTCTGCCATATCCTCCACCCATATAGTCCAACCCAAGGAAAACAAGATCAAGGTTGCTCTCTTTTGATCAATATAGCCCCTTTAACTTTACAAAAATTGTTTTTGTTTTTTGTTTTCATTTGTTCCCCACTGTCTCTGTACCTGGCTATCCAACCTCATCAGTGGTGGGAATTCAGAATTTTTTACTACTGGTTTATGACCAGTTCTGTGGGCATGGATTGGTGGGAATGGCAGGGGAAGGATACTATAAAAGCCCATTCCCATCCCACTCCAGGGGAAAGTTTCTACAAAACCCCATTCCTTCCCCACCCCACTCACCTGCTTTCCAGCTCTGTTCTCCTGTGTAGGGCAACAAAAGAAGACCCAGCTGATCAGCTGGGACTTGGGAGGCAGGGAATAGATGGGGGTGCAGTCAGAGACGGTATTTGCCAGTTCTCNCCTTTCCTTTCCTTTCCTTTCCTTTCCTTTCCTTTCCTTTCCTTTCCTTTCCTTTCCTTTCCTTTCCTTTCCTTTCCTTTCCTTTCCTTTCCTTTCCTTTCCTTTCCTTTCCTTTCCTTTCCTTTCCTTTCCTTTCCTTTCCTTTCCTTTCCTTTCCTTTCCTTTCCTTTCCTTTCCTTTCCTTTCCTTTCCTTTCCTTTCCTTTCCTTTCCAGTTCAAGTGCCACATTAGGTCTATATCTCATATTATCCCCTTTTCTTATCAGAAAGACTTATCAGAAAGGTTCCAGGCAGCACTTTTGAATTCAGACTCAGCATTCACCACTGCAGCAACACAGCTTTCATCCTCCTAAGCTTGCCCATCTGAATACAGCACAATCCTTCCAACTTGTGACATGATTCTACCAATTCTCATTGTTGATTCCCACATTTCCTATTGAGTGAGGTATCCCCATGGGTCACTTATTCTCATGTACTTTTGATTGTCCTTGAGTGTGCAACTTTTTCCACCACTGAGCCATGGTGGCACACTGGTTAGAATGCAGTACTTCAGGCTAGTTCTGCTGACTGCCACAAGTTTGGCAGTTCAATCCTGATCAGCTCAAGGTTGATTCATCCTTCCATCCTTGCAAGGACAGTAAAATGAGGACCCAGATTGTTGGGGACAATATAATTACTCCATAAACTGATTAGAGGGTTATAAAGCAGTGTGAAGCGATATATAAGTCTAAATGCTATTGCTATGTTATATATTGTTTTATCATAAAAAGTAAAATACAAGACAAGAAAAACAAACAAAACAAAAGCATACATTCAACACTAACAGCTTAAAAATAGTGTACAAAAAAGAGAAAAAAGTGATCAAATAAATGTAACATTTAACATGTAGGATCCACCCTGTCTGGGTGCTTAAAAAAAGAAAAAAACAGCAGTAAACTCTCCTCCTGTCAACAGATGAAGCCATGGGTGTCAAATTTCTGGTGTCATTTTGCTGTCATGTGATGTATCACAACATTTTTTCCCTTTGCAGATCTGGGGTGGGTGTGGCCTATGCATGACACATCTGGCCCATGGGTTGCCAGTTTCACACCCCTGGGTTAAGTTAAACATTACAATAATCTTCAAATCTCTCTGTTAACATCCACAAATGTTTTCCAGTCTCTTATGAAGCTGTCTACCTCTAGTCCATTATCTCTAACCAAAGCAGTAAATTTTGCCATCTCTGCAAATTCAGTCAATTTCAAAATCCATTCTTGTCAGCTTCATGAGTATTAAGTTCTTTTCTTTTTCTAATTTTAACCTTTGAAACTTTCTTCCTCTTCCTCTCTTCTTCCCCTCCTCCTTCCACACCATATCTGAAATTTACTAACACATGCCCTTGGCTTCATCCTATATGAAGGGCCATATTACAGCCTTAGTGAACCACTGGAATAATGTTCTTAAAATGCTCAGCTGAAAAGTTTTACAGATGAGCAATAAAGATCCCAGTCTAAGTTCTGCACCTTTAAAAAATGGGCTAGGAGTTCAGTAAATAAATAAAACAAAATCTGATTCCCCTACTGCAAAAAAACAAACCTATTGCAGTGTGTTTTGGAGCTGTTATGTGAATTTTATACTATTATCTTTTCTCTATTAGCAGCACTATTGTGCTACTATATATATATATATATTATACATACATACATACATACATACATATGTGTGTGTGTGTGTGTGTGTGTGTGCTGTTTAGCTTCCTTCGGGTATTATCTGGTCTGTGTGTGCTTGTTTAGCTTCCTTCGGTATTATCCCCACGTCATTGTAGTTCTGTTAAAGTTATGTAGGCAACGTTTCAGCAGAATCTAATCTGCCATCATCAGCTTCTGTATTGAGTTCGGTCTTGAGTCAGGCTATCACAGCCGTTAGTTTTAATTTGAGCGCTAGCTACTGTGGCCTACAGAATCGTTTTTTCTTCATCCTGATTTGGTTGGGAGTCTTGGCTGTTGTTTGATTGGTCTATGAGGTTTGCTTGATGGTGTTTCTGGTTTTTCTGATGGCAGATGAGATTCTTGCTTGAAAAGGTGCGTACAACTTGTAACAAACTACAATGACGTGGATACATACCCGAAAGAAGTAACAGCACACGTGTAATGACCCGCGGAAAGCTTAAGAACACACACACACACCACACACACACACCACACACACTATATTATATAATATTAGTATATGTTTTTTTAAGCCTCTCGCGGGGTACTTACATTGTGCTGTTTAGCTTCCTTCGGGATTATCCCACTCATTGTAGTTCTGTTTAATTGTTAGCCTCATTTAGTTCTGTTAACGTTGTAGCAACGTTTCAGCAGATCTCATCCAGAAGCCTGATGATGGCAGATGAGATTTCTGCCTGAAACGTGCTACACTTTAACAGAACTACAATGAGCGTACACTTTAAACAGAACTACATACGTGGGATAATACCCGAAGAAGCTAAAACAGCGACATATAGTATCATATATATATATATATATATATCATAGTATATATATATATAATATTATATATATATATATATATATTAGTATATATATTATATAGTTATATAATATATATAATGCATCACTTCCTTCGGGTATTATCCCATGTCATTTGTAATGCTTTAAAGTTGTGCAACGTTTCAGCAGAATCTTATCTAAAAAACTTAAAAACTTAAAACACACACACACACCACACACACAGAGCAGTATTATAGTAGATATCCTATTGTTTATCTTACAGTTACATTTAAAGGATACTTAAATGTTGCGGTTCAGTTTCTTCAGGTAGTTATCCCACGTCATTGTTTCTAGTTGTGCTTTTAAGTTGTAGCAACATTTCGGCAGAATCTCATCTGCCATCATCAGGCTTCTGTATTGAGTTGTCGTGCATTTCGGCGTATCCTCGCCATTTAGTTTAAATTGAGGCTAGCCTACTGTGGCAGCCAGAATTTTTTTCTTCATCCTGATTGTTGGGAGTCTTGGTCTGTGTTATTGTCTTGGAGTTTGCTTGATTGGTGTTTCTGGTTTTTCTTCTGTCTGTATTGGTGGCTTTGATTGGCCGGGCAACATTGTGTTTCCTGTATTGAGGCTTTCAGTGCAGCTTGCTTCGTAAAAGGACGGCTACATCTATTAGGAGCTAGGTTTCATCTGTGTTGCCTGGTTGGGTGTGTTTGGCTGAGGGTATCAGGGCGAGTCTGTTTGGTGCCAGGTGTGTTTCCTGGCTGTGTGTGTGGAGTCTTTCTGCTTATGAGCAGTCAGGCTTCCAAATGAGTGACGTCTGTGGAATCATCTCTTCTATTCATGCTTCAGGTCTTTTTCAATCTCTATGCTTCTCTGATGATTCTGTGCTGGGGTTTTCTAGTAGTGGGGACTAGGGTTTTGGTGCCTTTGAAGTTGATGCTATGGTCTGTGGCCTTCATGTGTTGGACTAGTGAGGAGGTGGTGTTCCAGTTTTTTTACCTGCATTTTTGTGTCATCCCAGGCGGTTTACTTATTCTTCTATTGGTCTGTTCCAATGTATGTGCCGGGCATGATGCACAGGGAACTTCGTATATGCCTTGGTTTTCCAGGTCAATTTTGTCTTTGGGGTTTTTAGGATGGCTGCTAATTATTTTTTTTTGTCTGTTTGAGCAGGCTTATGTGATGCCTGTGTAGTATCTTACTGACTTGTTATCTTTGTACCTCTTCATGTAGGCAGGACAGCTGTTCCATAGGTCTGGTTGATCTTCTAGGACTCTTTATGTCTTGTGTGCTTTTTGTGGATCAAGCTGTGTGATTTGGTTTGTGAAGCCGTTGGCTGTCAGTACTTTATATGTCAGGTGCATACGTTCGAGTCTTTAATATGGTCTTGTCTGCCAGCGTTTGTTCTGTAATTTGTGTTTTGGCCACAGATTTATCTGTTCTAGGTGGTGTGGGATTGGGTGTTGAGGTAGCGGTTGGTGTGTGTTTTCTTCTGGTATATGGTGTGTCCTAGTGTGCCATCTGTTCTAGATTCTAGATTCTGAGATTCTGCTGAAACGTTGCTACAACTTTAAAAGCACAACTACAATGATGTGGGATAATACCCGAAGGAATATATATATATAATAAATATACTAAGATAGATAGATAGATAGATAGATAGATAGATAGATAGATAGATGATAGATAGATAGATAGATAGATAGATATTTTGCTACTATAGCTTTAAGGAAAAGCAGTTTTCTAATTTCTCCCTGTTTTACTCATAACCATTTTGAATTTTTTAAAAGGACAAGTCTACCTCTATGTTATCATCCTTGCTCCTCTATCTTTGAATTTCTTTACCTGCTTTCAGTTATTTCATTGTATCCCCAGCATTACTGGGTCTTTTCCACCACTGAAGAGATTAAGCCTCTCAGATGGTGCTCAACTAAGACTGATTTTTAACTGATCATGAGCAGACTTTTTTAAAAAATCTTTCTGTTTACACGCCTCAAGACTTTCGTTAAATCCTTATATCTCAATAAGTACTGCAGATCATTATTTCAAACCCATGTTATTTTTTGCTGCTAATAGCTTAACCTCTTGACTACTAAAGTTTCAAGTGACATTATTTCAGCTATTTACTCTCTTTTCTTTCCATTGTCCTATTGATTTAAAGTTTAGCTATATGCAAAAAAGTTTCAAAACTGCAATGAAATGCTGCAGGAGAAAACAATGCAGCAGGCCAAAGAAAGAGTTGTCTATGCTATATTTGTCTCCCAATTTTGGAATTTAAAATAAATAAATAAAGCATCATCACTCTTTGTCCTATGTGGAAATGTTGCTAATTTCATTAGCAAGATCTCCTCACAAATTAAACAATATGAAGTTCACATCTTCTAGGTTAATGAAAAATCTCCTCCCATATGTAAAGAATGCCTCCTGGTCTTTGTATTGTTCATTAATAATCCAGGTTAGCTTTATAATCTTTTAGAAAAAAATGATCAATGTTGCTTAATCAATTGTTCTCTCTAATAAAGAATTAGGAATTGAAGCACCTTCATTAGCCCTACTTTTAATTGAGACATAATTACTGCATTATCAATGTATAAAGTGTTTATGCACAATTTTAGATAATATCAATCATCAAGTTGGTTTAAACCTAAATAGAAGTGGATTCAGGATACTTCCTTGTTTAATTCATTTTCTAGTTGTGGTTTGTGAAGATAATCCACTGAGTTATATCTTAACAGGTGGAAATTCTCATAGTGAAGGTAAGAAATAGCTGTAATGACACAGTGGTTAGAATGCAATATTGTAGATTAACTCTGCCCACAGCCAGCAGTTTGATCCTGACTGGCTCAAGGTTGATTCAGCCTTCCATCCTTCTGAGATCAGTGAACTGATGACCCAGACTATTAGGGCCAGTATGCTGATTCTGTAATCTGTTTAGTGCGAGCTGTAAAGCACTATGAAATGGTATATAATTTTGAATGCTATTGCTAGATATGGACTTTTACATTTTGTCAGTAAGGAGAATGTATCTTTCAGACAAGTTTATGACAAATGGGATTATTTCTTCCTTTATTAAGATGTCCCATTAAAGTAATCCTTTAATTTTCCTCCTATTTACTTTTATATTTGACTGTTTTGTTGTGTAGTTAAAGGATATTTCTTGTGGTGAAATGGGTGGCAAACAAATTCAATAAATAAAAATAATATTCAAAGTACTAGTGTTGAAGCTGATTATGTATATCCTATGCATAATTATACATTTTACACCAAAATTTATAGATATAGTACATTATCATTGGAGAAATTCTCATATGCTTCCTATTGACTTTTATATATATAAAAGTCAATAGGAAGAACTTTGAAAAAGTAGGATTGTACTTTATGATTTTCCCCTCTGTTCAATAGTGTCTGCATTATAAATCACTCTGCACTAGAAGCCTAATTGCTACTGCTAAATGGCCTTTATTTGTAGTAACTTTGACTTTGTAGTTTATGCCTGGAGATTTGGTTAAAAGGTTGTTTAAAAACAGCAGTTCTATATCTAGAACAAATATTTTTCTCCATTTAAATGTCTTAATATGAGACATGAAATAACTATACTATAATTGTCTCTTAAGCTGGCTTTTTCCTTTTTCAGAATATTTTCTGAGTCCAGAGTGGTTGTATACTAATTGGCAATTTGGTTTCTGTTGCCTTTCTTTAAAATGGTATAATTATTGTTAGATTCCAATCATTTTAAAGTTTGTCTGTCTATATTGGTGTCCTCAATTCAGATTTATTTTTAATCAGTTCAGGAGAGACAAAAGTCCATTCTAGGTGCCAAACCAGATTTCAAATACCATGTCTATTTTGTTTAGATACTTCAGCTAAGGACAGTTTCATCTCATTTGTTATAAAACTGGATGTAGTGGACTAGCAGCCACAAGAGTCTTCCAAAACCTTTAATAAACATGAAATTTGTGGCAGAAGGTCCAAAAAGTTCAGATAGCAGATCCTTAAATTGAATAAACTGGCCAGAAGTTTATTAATTTATTAGACTTTAAGCTCAATTAAAAATTAAATTAAAGAATTTAAAATTAAATTTAATTAAAGTTTATAAAGTTGTTGAACTGAGTTCATGTACACACATGTACATAATATACACAGGGTGCCCCAAATGCAGTAGGATATTTTTCATTCACACCAAATTTTGAAACAGCAATTCTTTATAAATTAGGTAAATAATATAACCACTTGGCTACTGTTATATCCCTATGGTAGCTATTTCAACAGAAATAAGTTAGTCAAGCAAGAAGGAAGCTCAATATAAATGTGATTACTATGCACATTGTATGCATTGTGATTCTTTACCTGGGCAGCAAAATAGAAAGTGGAAAGAGAAAGAGGGAGTGGCGTTCCAGATAACAGCTAATCAAAATGCAGAAATTTGCTCATATTGCATCAGGCAAACAGTGCACTCCAGCCTGAGGATGACACAAGCCAATAGAGACTACTTTTAATACAAAAGCATAGACATATGGGTGGGCAGGTGCGTTCAGAGAGAGTAGAGGACAATGAATTAGTTGCCTCAATGGTTGATGAGCCAAGGCAACTAGGCAATGTAGATCAGCCCTATGTTGCCAGTCCAATGCAAATGGGCAGATCAGAAGTTATGAAGTACTATAATAGCATATTTTATTTTTTCCAAAATTCCTAGTGTCATTGCATACTATGGTGTACATAGATGAAATCAGTTACTTGGGAGGAAAGCCATAACAAATCTAGACAAAACATTCACATGCAGAGTCATCACACTGGTAATCAAGATATCTATATGAAAGTTAAATCATCAGAAATATCAAACGAAGAAAAATCATTGTTCTGGTGAAGTGTTGTTGTTCTGATAAAATGATTCTTATTGGTTCTTAATATCTATGTGACTGTAAACCAACATCAGCCACTAGGCTGAAGTGTACAATAAAAAAAAAGTTGAAGATGGCATTGAAAATGAACTCAAGGACTAAAACTAAGAGATGTTGTTTTCAGCTTAACAGAGGAAAATCTCATTTTTTAAACAGCAAAACTACAAGAAATATGTCTTAACATGCTCTGTGCTGTCCAGACAGTATATAGGTAATTAGGAATTAAGATAGTTAAGTTGGAATTGGGAGCTATCCCAATTCTAATTTAAGGGAGTGCCTCATGGTAAATGTAGTTAATGCATCATGGGAAATGTAGTTCATGTCATGTGGTCACATCTGTAATCCTGATTGGTCACTGAATTGACCCTTGGTTGGGTTAGGGGAGTTTCCTTTACTCTTGCTTGGACCCCAGCACCGTGCTGGTGTCTCACCCTTTGCTCCAGCATTATGGGATGAAAGATCACTATAATTTTACACTGTGAAATCAGCTGTGCAAAGAGTTAGATATTAGATGAATCTCAACATAACTGTGAATTATATTTGAGGATGCCTTGTGATCCAATGGAAGCCTTTGTACAGTTTAATCTGACTGTCTTTATATTCAACCAGCAATTAAAAGACAGAACATACTCCACAAATGTATTTTACTCTCATTCCATTTTCTCATATGACATATAGTAACTCACCCTTATGTTGGAAAGGATAGAAAAATAAGAATAACTTCTTTCATGTGTAATGGTCTTGCAACATATCATAGAAATTTTGGTCAGAACTTTTTTTTATAGAGATCTGATAACAAAATAACAAAACAAGCAAACACTGCAAAGTGGGACATACTTGGTTTAAAGAATTTAAAAAGAAAAAAAAACAGCACTTCAGTTTTTATTAATACCAACAAGACAAAGTATTATCCAGTCAGGGAAGTATATGAGGGGTTTTTATTAAAATAGTGATATGATAGTATTTAAATCCTGCCCTTTATGGGAAAATAATATATATTAAAACTATTAGAGTGTTTATTTCATACAGATTGGTATGTGTACCATCTCTTTCTCCAGGAGTTCAAACATTAAATCTGTTACCTAAAAATTTTGGAAATTGGAGAAGATGGAAGAAAAATATATGTACTGAAGCTGATATTTGGAAAACGTAAGTATGTACATATTAGTAAGTTTGAAAAATTAACAAAACATTACAGATGTCAACCAACTCCAGGGTCTACAGAAAGCCTGAATGAAGCTGAAATTCTAACCTCCCGAGTCAGTCTCACAAATTCAATAGAAAATATTCTGATTTAAGGGGCTGTTAGTTTATTATATAGCAGTACAGAACCATGTGGTTGATGCAAATCTGCTTAACATCATTCTTTATGATGATATCTAAAAGGGAGATAATATCACATCTTAAAATTCAGGATTCAGTTCAGTCTGCAGTAGATAACAGGATTCAAACATTTTTCGTATGTCTGTAGCCAAATTCTACAGGACATTAAAATGACAGAACAATGTCATCAGCTGGTCTTGTTGACATGTTTTAAATTACAGTCCTTTGCAAACTGATCATGAAACAAGGACCTCATTTGGAAAAAAAATGAGCAGGGTCAAGAATCAAATATGTGATGAGAGAAAGAGGAGAAAAGCTACATCTGATTTCATTTCATTTGGTGTGATTATTCTTATGAATTTAAAATTGCAACTTGATAATAACTATTAGGGGGGCTTTGGAGCCATACTCAGACATTTATATTTGAGGTCTTCTTTGAGAACCACTTTTAAAAATATGTTGGCAATCCTAAGGCATTCATTAAGAATATATTAGTGCACTGAAGATGGTGTTTGATTTTGTTATATGAGGTGCAATGACAATAAAGTAAACTAAACTATTATTTGAATGGCTTGTTTCATTGCTTTATCTTTCTCTGATGAAGTATTTGTAATGAATACATAAAGCAAAACAATTCATCTCATCCAGTTAAGTCAATTGTTCCTCTCTCACAAATGACAGATTAGGCCATTTTGCATGGGTTAGAGAGACTTACATGTCTTATTGAACTGATGCCAAATGTTTCCTCTCCAGAGGATAAAGTGTGGGTTATTTATGCACATATTTATGTACTTGATCCATTGCTTCAAGCCACAGGGATTGTAGGAGATTTACTGATATTAGTTATATATAAAACTAAAGTAATCTATAATCCATACATTTAAATCATTAAAATTTCAATAAGTTAATATAGATGGATGTGTGGATGACCTGTGTGGATGACCTTGCTGAATGAGGGTAAGAGATTCTGCCTAGGAAACAATCAGACAAGGAAGGCAGGACTCCCACCCAGTGGCTTAATGGTCAAAGAAAGAAATTTAGGAAGGACCTGCCCTAAAATTAGAAGTGATGGCAGGAAGTTTGTATGTTCAGACATGCAATAATCTGTTAATTTAGGTTTATAATAAAGTAGAATTAACTCATCTAGTCATATTTCCTGTATGGTATATCTGGAAGAGCTGAAATATAGGATCCCTGGTTCCACAGCCCTGAAAGCCTATTAGGGAAGTAAGGATTATTTTTTTTAAAAAAATATTTTGCTTGCATATACAAAAGTTTTATATACCAGATTCCAAGTACTCAAAACCTGTTGATTTCAGCAGTCTAATTGCCTGTTACCTTGCAGAAATTATTGGAAGATCTCCAATGGAATCTGATCTACTATGAAAAAGAAATTATTACCAAAGACTGTACAAAATGTAATATTTTATTATATACTAAACAATCCATGTCCTGTTGAGTCATCACTGCAGACATAATTCCTTACATAAACAACAAAATAGAATGACTAAGGGCTGCCAAAAGAGTAATGGGAGTAGGAGCAACTTCAGATTTCCAGCTGACTTTCCCATTGAGTTTTTTTATGGGGATCTGGTAGGGCACATCAAAAATCTCCCTTCCTTCCTTCCTTCCTTCCTTCCTTCCTTCCTTCCTTCCTTCCTTCCTTCCTTCCTTCCTTCCTTCCTTCTTTCCCTCCTTCCTTCCTTCCTTCTTCTCTTCCTCCCTCCTTCCCTCCCTTCCTTCCTGATGACTATGTGACTGCAGCAGTCGCCCGGCAGCTGAAACAGCCACAACTTTCCAAATTTCATTTCCTTGAGAGCTACAGGTTCTAAATTTTGGACCCATTCTGTAAGTTAGACCATCTGAGGTACCTTGGTCCAAAAATTGTTGCCCAATGATGTTTTGCCCAGTTTAAATGCATGAGAATGAGCATTTTAGCAGTACATGGAAACTTCACTTTATGAAAGGTGTAAAATGTGGACTTTCTGAACCTGATAGTGCAAAGTATTCTATAATGTGGGAACTATTATTAAGATGGCAAGATGCCTTTCTCAGGATGAATGCATAGGACAGGCTAGCCTGGACAAAGATAAATAGTCTGAAGTATGCAGGTGCTGAACTGTATATGGTTTTATACCTCCTCAAATAGCTACTATCTCACAAGATGGATAGGTTGAACAGGAGAACTGCATCAATGCTTGGCCAGTGAGCTGTGACTTCTGGGTTTGGCATGACACACAATACAGAAATAAATCTGTATTACAGAACACATTATTAGAATAAAAACTGACTATGTAAATAATCACAGCTATCAGAAGCAGCTTCTATTTATTTCACTTTTACCGGCTGAATTCAAAGTGAGCTACGTTTCTTTTCACTGAAAGAGTAGATACTGTTTCTACAAAGCATTTTTGTAAAAAGAGACAATACTGCCTTCCTTCACCATTACATCCATGTGTGTAGTTTGTCAGTCATTAACCCTACACTTATATTTCATTTAGCTCTTTGTTTTAAGTAGACTCCAAGGCCCAGTGAATTCATCCCAGAGCTTTTGTAATATCACTGTGTTTCATCAATGTTATCTTGCTGTTTGCTGTATTCATAATATGAATCATAAAACCCATACTCCCTAGTTGCAGCACTTGTGCACAAGAATAAATTTCACAGTAGAAGGAGGTGGGAGTAGGAGAAGAGTCTATATTTTGTCTCTATTAAAGCTTTATTCAAGTATATATTAAATAGTACAGCCATAGCAATAAAACACAGCTGATTGTTTTTGCATCTTAAGGATTAAAAAAATATCCTTAAAAATATGGATATTTGCTGGCTATTGTTTTTATTAGTATTTTTTCATATTAGCTATATTTTTGCAGTTTAATAATAATGATAGTTATCAATTTGTATTGCTTTTATTAAGTTTCTTTAATGGAGGGAAGATTTTCAAAACCATGCCAAGAAAATAAAGTTGTAAGATGTGGTTTTGGAGGGTTGTTGAATAAAAATTCCTAGGCAGTTATTATACTTTACTAGGAGGAACCTATCAGCAATTTTGTGCTAACCACTTAGCCTGAGATATTGTCTTGCATATTGAAACCTCAGAGATGGTGGCTTAAGAGAATTGGAGAAACAAGTTGAATGAGAAAGCTCAAAGTACTTCATGTTTCCTAACCCTTTGTCCCTTTTTACCACCACTAACATGTGGGGTGGGGGAGCAAAGTGTCTCTGCATCAATTCATGCCTTTTAGCAACACAGAAGATACAGTACAAAATACAAGGGGTATTTGAATGAATGTAATCTACTGGATTTCCTGTATGGATTGCTCCTGTGACTATGAAGGATAGATGGAGAAGAAGCTAATCACCAGATTGCAAGAACACAAGCGATCAGAATACGAGCCATCAGATGAAGAGACCCAAACTTATTGATTTCAATAAACAATGACATTCATTCAATTTTGCAGCTACTAAAATTGTTGGGTGAGCAGGCACAAAAACAGCAAGGGAATGATTGAAGCTCAGGAAACAGGCCCCTCATCAATCAACAGGAATGCTGATTTACCCCCAGCTTATCAAATATTTAAGAGACGGGGGCTTGGCAGCATAAGGAAATGGTTTCCAGCTTGAGTCTGAAAGTATGGAAGACTAAACTTCTGGTCCTGGTGACCGATCCAGATTGAATCCTGCAACATTATCCTTGAACATGTATATTTTCCTTCCTACATACTAAGAATAATGATTGACTTGGAGGAAGGGTCTTGTATTTCCTATTCTTCCTGCATTTTAGGATGATTGAATCAGTCTTTGGGTTAGCACAATTATAGTTAAAAAAAAGAAACCTGAGATTCTATTCTGAGACTGCATAAAGATGTGGTACTTTCTATTTTTCTGGTGTCAGCAGATCATGATAAAAGTGAAAAGATGATTGCTGTGAAATATGTCTATGTCTGCGTCAATGAATGTGAGAGTGCTTTAGGGGGTTGTTTATTTGTATTTTAAAACTGATGTCAGCTAACATGTTCCTCTTCGTCTGATAGAACCCATTTATTTGCTAATTTGTTTCTGTCCTGATTACAGTCATGAATACTATACTATACTGTGTGCATTTGCAAAGATTTGCAAACATGCACACTATGAAATAGTTGAACAGAAATGCAACTCTGACTATTAAGCTCAGAGAGAACTTCAGTGTTTATTCTTGCAGACATTTAATAAGATAAATCTCTTACCTCTGACATGCATCCCTGCTTCCACATAATGTCAAGAATAAACATATACATTTAGAGTTGCGGCATCAGGGCCCCAGAATTGATGGAGATGCAACTTCAGAAGTATTGACTCTGTATTTTCCATCCTGCAGATCATTAGAGACATTATAAGGAGATATAGCAAGCACAGAACCCACTCTGGTCCTCTCTTTAGCATTGCTGTTTTCTCCAAATGAAGGACTGATATCAACAGGTTTCCTTTCAACCTGATTCATACAGGTGGAATAGAGCTAGTTCTTCATTTTTATTTTTCCTACATCATCAGGAAAAACAAACAAACCCAGTTAAGGCAACATGCCTTAATATATTTTATTTGCTTTGAGGGATCTTAAACTTTATTGGTGTAGGACCTACTATAAAACCACATTTTAGGGTTATTTAAATTGGGTCATTTTAATATTTTTTTCTAAGTATTCTTAGAGATTTGATTTTACTCATGCTTATATTGTGCTGAATATGGACATTGGGGAATGAACTATAGGATTTCAATTAGAAATATTTACAGAAAGATGCTAAAGTAATCACCATGAAACAGAATCCATGGGTCTTCAGAATGTTTTACAATGTTTAAGTTATACTTCTCATCAAATACTGCTAAGAGTTTCCTAAACTTTCCAGAATAGACAAATAATTGGTATCTTAAGTTTGTCAGTTGCACAAAGTTAGAGCCAAAAGGGCACAAGAGAACTTTTGCAGATATTGTACAATGCAGTGCCGAATAACGAATTATCTATTTATTTTCTATTGTAACAGATAACCTACAAGTGCTGTCAGATCTTTTTGTCACTATTTTCTTTAAGTTCCCATTTCAGGTCTCTTCCAAAGTACCTTTATTTTTTCCTCCTGTCCTTTTCTCCTTTCTTTGAAATTCTTGTGAGCATTAATATACAAGGCTATGCTTTTGTTAACTTTCCAAATTGTTTCATTTCACAGTGTCAGGCGGTGCTCCATTCAAAATCCAAGAAAGAAATACTTAGACTCTTTAAGTTACAGAAAAGTTATCTTTTACT
>BHFT01063257.1:0-18048 GCA_004320025.1 Laticauda laticaudata
TCGGGGAGACCAAAAAACAGGCATCCCAGAAGTTCAGGAAGGCTGGAAATGGGCCCATTTCCAGCTTCCAGAGAGTCTTCAGAGCCTAGGGAAGCCGTTTTCACCCTCCTGGAGGCTCGAGGAAAGCCTCTGGAGCCTGAGAAGTGCAAAAATCCCCCCTGCCATGTGCAGGAGGCTGACTAGGCCATGCTCACCATGGCCATGCCCAACCAGCTACTGGATAGAGAACCCATTGCTAAATTTTTTGAAGCTCACCCCTGCCCTTATTATTTTTTCTCATACTGCAGCTTCTGCTCTTAAACTTGTTTTTTTGGTACTCTTCCCTATCACATTTTATCCATTATTAAAAGAACTACATTTAATTTGAATTTACAAGTATTGAAACTTTGTGCTGGGGGCTAAATGGAAGCTTTGCATGGCAACATGTATCCCTTAGATTGCAGGTTGTATACCTGTGTTTTAGAGATTTTGCTAAGCAGGAGAGACAACAGTACATAATTCAAATGTTTTGCCTAAAAGTTAAGCATTGAAAGATAGAAAGGCACTCACATATAGGTCAAAAATTCAGTACAGAAATTTAGCAATCAAAGAGAAATAGAATAAATAGGTCATAAAATGATTGTGAGAATCAGGTGTCCACAAGAGAGATGAACAGAAAGAAAGCACAAAACAACCCATTAAAATGATGCATGTTAAAAAGAGCTGGGCTTTGACTCTATTCTCACATTAGTCGTCTTTAGGAAGTAAAAAAAAACCTAGCACAACAAATAAAGCTAACATATTATACATTTAAATTAAAAATATAAATATAAGTAAAGCATAAACTTAAAAAGAATTGTTGATAATTGGAAAGAGCCAAGAAAGATATTAGAGCACTGTCAAGGGCAAAACTTAGCATCCAAAGCTGCCTTGGATCCAAAATGCAATAGAGTTATTCATTTAGAAATTAAGTTCCATACCATAAAGAGCCGTTTAGTGGTAACTTGGGAGAATAGGCAATATCTACTTGGAATGATCTATGCTGCCTTATTTTCCTTCTCTCNATAGGCAATATCTACTTGGAATGATCTATGCTGCCTTATTTTCCTTCTCTCTATAGATTACACCTTGTATCATTACAGATGCCAGTGCTTTAAACTTTTCAGTTCTTTCTCAGGGGAATATTTTTTTATTAAACAGAAACTTGCTGTCTGGTTATGAACGACTAAAACAACTTTTATTTTCAAAACATATAATTTTTAATAAATAAATAAATATTGACACTGCTCTAAAATTGTTTCCCCTCCTGTTGTTATTGTGTATAATAACCAATATCAAGAATGCTTTGTAACTAAAGTTTGCTTTTAATGCCTTGCGTTGAATATGTCTTAACCTGAACTTTTGTTTTTTATATAACTGAGATATCCTTTGGTATGAAAGGCATTAGATCGCAGACAACTGAGATCATATATGTGTCCTGAGCTGGAGTATGTTAAGGAGTGAAACAGATGAGTAAGAAAGGGCTGGGTACTTGCTGATCTGTTATATTACAATCTTCAGCAGTTGTAGATAGTTATTTTAAAATGTATTAATGATCAAAAAGCAAATTATCAAACTTATTAAAATATCAGCAGATAAAACTAACAGTCTGGAGGGAATAACTAGGAAATTAATAGTAGACCATCCAGGGAGAAATCAACCAGACAGCAGGTTTTACCAATGTGAAACCATGTTAAATAATTCTTACTTCAATCCTGATGAAACAAAATCTGGTGGCCCTCCAAGATATTTATGTAGACTTGTCCACTAACAAAAATAGAGCATCTTTTCTACCAGCCAGCCGAAGCAAGAGATTAATAAAGGCATTAGTAATTCAGTGTTTCATGATTGATAAAAGGGACATTGCTTTAAAACACATGAGATTATCTCAATTGTCCTATCTGGGCAAGGATGTAGGTTTCTTGTTAAGCCTTCCAAAACCATTGATTATAAGATATGGGATTTGGCTACTGAAATACCCTTTGTGGAGGAAGATGGATATTAAAAAATAATAATTAAATAATGAAAAGGGTCTATAATTCAGTAATAAGCAGATTTTCGACTATTGTCTGCCAATGCTCATCAAGGACTTGCTGTTTGATTTCTGTGATGGTTCTCTCAAAACTTGACATTATCAAAATTTACATGCCACCCAAAGTCATTTGACAGTGATATAGGCAGCAAAGGAATTTAAGAAATAAATAAAAATAATAATCACAATAATTGAGTATGAGACTATAAATTTATCAGCAAAGATTAACTCTGCTGAAGCATCATCTGAAGAGACCAATTTAATCAATATTGCAGTTGGCAAGTTCTTAAACAGGCATTGATGGTGGCAGAACATTAGTAACTTAATGTATTTGTTTAAATTTATATAACCTCCCATATTATATGTGTGATTCGAATGTTTTTTAGATGTTCCAGAGCCCCTTGCTCAGCTAATCGTAGTTAATTATAGTCCTTTGCCATAGTTGCTGAGATTGGTTGCTCAAATTTCAAACTTTATAGAGAGCATTACACTGCTTAGACCTGATCTAGAACATCTGCATAGATTTCACCCAAGGAGTTAGAAACCAGAAGTCCAATTTTTAGAATTGTCTTATAAAAACATATCCAAAATAAAATATGAAAAATAACAAGACCCATTTTTCTATGCATATTTTTTGTATGCATTCACAAAATAAAAGAGTAATATTCTTCCTACAAAGATAAGTAGTTCTACAAATATATTAAACTTCGAACAAAGTAGTCAAGCAATGAATCCAGGGGTGGGTGGGTAGAATATGAATTGAGCATTATGATGCAACTCTATCCTTTTTGTATGTATGTATTTATGTAACGGGTGAAGCTTGCATTGTAATGTTCATTTTGCAATCATTTGCTTGGAAAGAAAGAAAATGTCTTTTGCCTCACCAGCTGAAACATAGCTAGCACACTATAAGCAGATCCTATTTCAATGACCAGCAGACTGAGACGTAATTTTGTTTTAATCCTGAACTTCAGGCCTTGAGAGAAACCCTTACAGATCATGAAGGCATTTCTTACAAATAACCTTTTGTTCACGAAGAGGGTACTCTGATGTCCAGCCATCTAGCACTGGTTAAAAAATTAAGGTTCATCTCAATAACAAAATAATCTCTTTCTATCCAGAGAAAGTAGATCCAATGGAATTTCTTTTAAGAGATTGGCATCTCCTCCAATCAGCTCCAGTATTATCAGAAGAAATCATTCCAGAACTTATATTTTTAGTTTCTGACGTACAGAATGTGTGCTAGTCTCAAGGAGAGGCCAAGTATTTATATTTTTCAAATAGTATTTCCTGTATGTGTTTGCTTTTGTCACAGACACTGCCAGTGCCTGAGGGAACAATCTATGGAGCTAAAAATAACATTTCAGTTTCTGGGTGATGGAAATGCCAATGGAGGGGGAAAATCCCTCTCTCTCTCAATTTTTAATAATTCAAAGAAGCAGCTTTTGAAGCCAAGCACAAAACACAGATGGAGTTGTGTTAACATGGGCTCATTACTGATTGCTGACTCTTTGGGGGATGTATTCTATTTCCTGAGGGAGCTAACATGTGCAATTGTCATGAATACAGATCTGACTATATAACTTACAGAGGATATTGGTTAAGTCAGAAGGCTGGTGCAATACTTGATATATAGATTTGGTTTCTTTTTTATTTCTCCCACAAGAGCCATGTTTTCTGTACAGCGTTAAGCACAGTTGCTTGGGGTGGGAGGAATGCCACCATGTAAATAGTGGATCAGCCCCAAGACATTTCTTATAAACATTCATATCTCCATGGAAATGTAGTGTTAGGCTGTCATTCTCTCACTAGTGCTGTGTTGCCATCTGTTTCAGCTCACACTTCAAGTTTGTAGACTTGTCCTGTTTCTTCTACCTGTTTGATGCCCAGCATTTCAGCAAAGAATTTAGTGAGGGTGGGGAATCCTCTGAAGTAGCTCAGGGCTACTTTGATTACTGCCAAAGACTTTCATTTCATCTTCAATACTGTGTTTGACATGTGAAATTCAGATTATTTGCCAGGTGCTTTCAAATATGCATCTGTTTTGGCAGGGTATGAGCTTGTTGGCATTGCTTTTTTCCCCTGCCTATCTTTCACTATTTTTTTTAAACTAAAAAAAAACTTAAAAAAATACAGGAGTGAGAGTTATTAAATGAAATTTTAGTTAGAATGTAGCATCTATTAAGCTAAGACACAAATTGGAAGATAAGCATTTGAAATAATTTAATTTCCTTAGCATTGTAGAGTTTGTCTAATTCGATTGTATATTTGTATGTAGCCCCTTAAATTGATTTCAGAATAGTTGGCAGCAGTTGCTAGATATTTCCTGGTTGTGTGTTGTTATAATTTTACATTATGCCAATAATTTATAAAGAGATGTGAATGTTTTTTAAAAGGAGGGGTATTTTCCTCTCACATACTGAAAGAAACACAACAAATGCTGAAGCTAGGAGCCAAGGTTTCTCAGGGCAGAGATGAAAGTTATCTCAAAAACCAACAGCCATCCAGTTTCAGTGATGAAAAGCTCAAGGCAAACATCTGTTAACCATGGAAAACTCAGGAAAAAGAAACTTGAAATTAGATTATGTAAGAGAGGCCTTTTTCATGTGTATAAAGGTTAATCAACAGTTTTAAGTGTCTCCATCTTATTATCCTATCAAGATTGTCAACTGCCCCTGTCAAGACTTGGGTCTGAGTTGCCTAAGTTTTTATCTTGCGAGGCAAAAGCATTTTGCATCCGTACTGAATTCAGTGCTTGGGAATCACTGCTGAGTTCTTGTCAGTGAATATAGCAAGGACACAATTCTTATTATATTCTCAAGTATAACATGAACAAACTATTTAAAAATAAAATTTGCTTTCTGACAGAGTTACAGAACTTTAATCTACATTTTAGTGTAAGATTTCACACATACCAGGTATTTTACTGAGGCCAGACTCTGGCAAACAGAAGTTGGTGCAGTTCAGAACTTAAATCCCATGGGGCTAAGAAGAAAAGTGATCCTATAAAGTGGGTCAGAACTACTTTGCAGCCATGTCCCCAACCACCATCTACCATAGCTGGTCCAGAAACCACTATTAAAGATTTGTCAAAAGTAGACAAATAATTTAAGTCAATTTTTTTGTCTTTCACCTGTCTCTCTCATTTATCAAGGCTAACAGTACAGTTTTGGTAATGAACCTGGCCTGAAACCAGATTTATAAGCACACTTCATTTTATATCAAGTTCAGAGGTGGTATTCAACAGGTTCTGACCAGTTCTGGAGAACCGGAAGAAATGTTGAAAAGTTTGGAGAACTGGCAAATACCACCTCTGACTAGAGATTTTACAGTATCCTTCCCCTGCCACGCCCACCAAGCCGTGCCCACAGAATTGGTAGTAAATTTTTTTGAATCCCATCACTGATCAAGCTGGGTAATATTTGTGTGTGTGTGTGAACCCCAGGGACACTTTTGACCATAACTGCTGAAAATGAATGTCATTTTAGGCTAGCAAACTCACAAAAAGTAGAATAAGTCTTTCAAAAACTTAGGAGACTAAATCACCAAATAAAAAACCCTTCAGAAAATATACCTGTCCTTACTTTAAATATTGAAATGTAGTGTATGATTATCAAAATGTTGTATATCTATCTATCTATCTATCTATCTATCTATCTATCTATCTATCTATCTATCTATCTATCTATCTATCTATCATCTATCTGTCTGTCTGTCTGTCTATCTCTTGATCTCTATCTATCTATCTATCATCTATTATTATCATCTGTCATCTATCTCTAACTAGTTGAATGATCTTGGTATCATAGTTCTGAAATGTGGGGAATCCATTTACATGTGATTTACAAGTGCAACAGAATCACATGAGTTAGAATGAGAATCTGGGAATTCATACTGATAAATAATAATTATTCTTTCCTCATGGAAAATTAATGTTTCATAGAAAAATGTGGTGCTTTCCTCTTTACTTTAGGAATATTTGAACTTACTTCCCATAATGCCATAAAAACATAAAGACAATAGTATTCTTATACTTAATGTATCTGAACTAAAATAAGACCCCATGTATGTCTTATGAATGACTATTCAAGAGTTGTCTTAATTAGAGCTAAGTCCAACCCCAGCATGAACTGAAATCAAGTTGTGTTGTACAAAAATATTCAGTGAAGCCTCTAACAGTTTTAATGTATTTGAAGGTGAAGTGAGAAGAGACCAAATTCCCTCTGAAGACAGGATGCATTTTAGAAACTGTTATTTATATTTTGAATTTGACTTTTGTCTGTTTTATGACAGTATCAAAAAATAACATTTTAACAAAGGCTTAGCTTATCCAGGCACATTTTGATACACAATGCCCAATGAAACAAAACTACATCATTAAAAGTAATGACTGTCTCCTGAGCTACTATTAATCAGCATAACACCCTTTGAAAATCCAGCTGTTTGCAATATACCCAAGAGTATGAAAGGAGAATGGAGAGGAAATGTAAACGAACTGAAATCTTTTTTCAAAAGTTGAGGTGCAATAAAATATGACATCTGCATATTTTACAACTTTTGAGTTATATTTAACACTCCCATTTTTAACAGTAAAGGCAGAAAGTGCAAAGAGAAATCACAATGCATCCCTGAAGTGCAAGCATAGTCCAGTTTGTTTCAAGAACCACAGTATAAATGACAACTGAATATTTCAGGGGATTAAACACTAGCCTAATCATGAATTTCTCTTATATTTCAAGCATAGCATCAACTTTTTTGTTTTGTTTTGTTTTAATCACATTGTACAAAAATGTGCAAATTCATGGGCAAACAGAAACACTCCTGGGGAAACCTATCAATATTTTATGAAACTAAAATTTTATTACATAGGCATTCTGATGTTCATAACAAATTCAGAACAAGGGCTCCTAAGGATAAATGAATAGACCTTTGATTCATGGTCAACCCCTGGTTGGTGATTTTTCACAGTTTTGATCCATACTTTTCATACAGAATAGAAATATGAAATGAAATGTTCCCAGTTGGAAGCATGCTTGGCTTATACAATTTGGCATACTCAGAATGTTTATTAAATTAATCCAAATAGCTTAATCATTTTTAACAAATATTTATGGGTATCACTGCTGCATGCAATGATTCCAATATCCCCATTCTTTTTCCTGAAATAATAGCAATAGCACTTAGACATCCCTCTCTAAGAGGTTTAAAGAGTCAGCATCTTGCCCCCAACAATCTCCTCATCCTCATTTTACTGTACCTTGGAAAGATGGAACGTTGAGTCAACTTTGAGCCAGTCAGGTTTGAACTCCTGGAGTAAGCAGTGAGTTAACTTGCAGTACTGCATTCTAACCACTGTGCCACCATGGCTCATAATATGGAAGAGAGAAATGCAGAATGCTATTGCTTCATAAAAACCTGACCAACAACAATAATGCCTTCAGAGTTTTTCAAATATCCATAGGTGTGAAGACTCTGGACGAATGCAAGAAGTTTCTCATTAGGTAGTCAAGAAATTTCATGTTGTCAGCTATAGTTTTCAAATTATTTAGGTTTTTTTAAAAATTCCCACCATTTAGAATTAAGCTAGTAAACAGATTAGATGTCATTTTAGATGATAAAACATTGGAATCTGTAAAATTCCAGCTTTAATTTGAAAAGTCTCTTCACAAAGAGTGTGTTTTCATGGATATATTCCACTTTTCACTAGCAGGTTTCTCCCACATTTATCAAAAACACAACTCTTAAAATCTAGCCACAGCCTCTGAATTATAGCAACTGCAATCCCAGCATACTTGGAAGCCAGCAGATCGAGCAAAACTGATCTAACTGTCCTGTTTTCCCTGACATTTACTCAATTTATTTTCTGAAGAAATTATTCCAGAGCACATCATGCTAGATTTGAAAATTTAAATGTTACCCTTTTGTATCATTTTAGGTACATAATTGGAATGGTTTTCATTGCTGCTTTCAGCTAAATATTCTCATTGGATTACAAAGCAAAATCTAAAAGCAAATTATTTAGTATGTTTTCCTTCTCACATCATGGTTCTAAACACATAAAATGAAATTTAATTCCTTTTGGCTCCATTTGCTCTCTGGAGTCTTCTCTAGTTTTCCTATATATTCCTTTCAGTCATATTGATTAGGCAGCTGTTTTCATGTAAAGATGTACTTCGTTGCTGTATAATAGTATTCAGCAGGTGTTACAATGAAGACAAGTGTTGATGGTATAAAAATTAAATTAGCACCCAATAAAATTTTAACACCAGGGCTGATAAATGCAAATATCATTGCATTTCACCTTTCAAGAAATGTATTCATGCTTCTCTACCTTTACGGTGACTTTGGATAACATCATAACATTTTGTCCTCTCCAGAAGAAATGCTTTCATTGTTACAGTACCTTTTCAAAGTTTCTGTTGCCATGTCCCAATTATATCTACTGGAAGGATCATGTCTACAAACCTGATGTAACATCTTCAGATTTGCTTGTAAGTTTCCCTGCCACAGATTCTTACCTTGAAATGTACATTTCATAAATTAAGCCTAATCTCCCATTCCTGTTTATGTCTTTTTAGGGGAAGAACTCATTGATAGGTACATTCTCCACTATCTCTCCTTTTTCAGGTTATATAGCAATATTTCTAGAGAATGCCTTATTATTTTTTCTGACTTATTCAACTCGCTTAAATAAACTTGTATCTTTCATGAACTGTCTCAGTGACCTTAGCTGAATGGAACTAGCTAGGCCAATTCCCATTAAGACTATTGCAATAAATTATACCTTGGGTGACTTTTAAAAATGGTTTAGAAATTGGAAGTGATCCTGCACAGGATTATTAATGGGACTAATTCTTTTGTTCTGACACCAAGCTGATTTAAACTTGAAAGCCCAAAATTGCTTAGAAGTCGTTACCCAAATCCTGAATTCTTCTTTAGAAACTCTTCTCTAAGTGTTCCTGCCAAGTAAGGTAGAATGGGTTATCATTAAGAAAGATCTTTTTTTGGTGATGATACTTGGATATTGAAAAAGCCTTTTCTGACAAGATGCTATCTTCATTATCTTTACAAGGCCAAACAAGATTGTTTTATTCACCAACAGTTTTTAAATTATGCTAGTCTTTTAACTTGACCATTTCAATTTAAAATCTCAGTAGTTTATGTTTTATCTTAAGTTTGCAGATGATACAACAGTGATTAGTCTAATTTGAGACAACAATGAATTTGCATTCAGATGAGGGGTTGAACAACTAGCCTTGTGATGTAATCAGAACAATTTTGAACTAAATATACTTGAAACCATAGAAATGGTGGTAAATTTTAAGAGCAACCCTCCTATACTACCATCTCTTACAATACTACCGTGTTTCTCCAACAATACACCCCCCCCAATAGAAAGACCCAGCATGTTTTCTAGGCATAAGATGAAATTAAGCCCCTCCCTCTAAATTTAGGCCTATTTTAAAACATGCAAAATTGGAGGGCTGGGGGGAACTTGCTGTTGGAGCACCCTGCAGGCAGCCACACCTCACCACCAGCCTCTCCTAATGGCCAATCATGGCGGAGCGTGGAGAGCTCCCTACCCCTGCTAGGCACCTTTGCTGTAGACTTGGGTATGGTGCTGGGTGCAGGCCGGGTCGGCAGGCAGTGGAGGCGTGGATGTCGGCCTCGGTCGCAGTGCGGCATTCTGCATCATGCCCACTGCTGTTGCTTCCTCTGCCACTGTTGCTTTCCCTTCTGCCCATGCGCTGCCGCATTTGGAGTGCTGTGCATTCCTCTACCAGTAGCTTTTCAGCTACTTCTCAGGTGGGGAAGTCATAGCTTCCACAGTTCATGCCAGCACTGGTGCCTCTCTCGCCAGCACCATCTCCAGCAACAGCAGCAGCAGTGAGACAGACCCCGCTGCTGACGAGAACTGTCTGCCCTCCCACAGGAGCATTGCTTTGATTAACAGCAGCTGCATTGACAAGGTCCTGCAAGTCAGTGAGTCTTTCGGGGTTTGGTGGGTGGAAGCAGTAGTGGGAGGGTGATGCCATCGTTTCTCTCCCCTCCATGCCTTGCTTTGCTTCCCACCCCAGAGGTTTGGGTCATGATCTCGTCCCTTGTATGGTTGGGTGCTCTCCTCTTGCTCCAGCTGCCTGAAAACCCCCCATGGACCTTTCCCCTCATTTAAGTTTTATTTACTCCCATTCCCTCTGTCAGTTCCCTAAAAATACAGACTGGCTGGACAGCTTCCTCCCCACCCCTCCCAATAGTTTTAGAAAGGGAACCATCTATCCACTTTGCCTTTCAAGCAGAGGCAAACCTTCCAATCCGGACAGAAGAGAAAGGGAATCATCCTACAGACCCTTAGCACCAAGCTTCCCAGAGGATTCTCCTAAAGGATCTACCCCAAAGGAGGATTCACCCACTTAAATGTACTCCACTCCATTGGGGGTGAATCCTCTGATGAATCCTCCTTTGGGGTTCTCCCAAAGGATCCATCCCAAAGGAGGATTTATCACCTCAAAGTAGGGGAGTGCATTTAAGGGGGTGAATCCTCCTTTAGGGTGGATCCTTTGGGAGAATCCTCTGGGAAGCTTGGTGCTAAGGGTCTGTAGGATGATACCCTTTCTCTTCTGTCTGGATTGGAAGGTTTGTCTCTGCTTGAAGGGCAAAGTGGATAGATGGTTCCTTTTTTAAAACTACTAGGAGGGGTGGGGAGGAAGCTGCCCAGCCAGTATGTATTCTTAGGGAAGTGATGGAGGGAATGGGAGTAAAGAAAACTTAAATATTGGGGGAAAGGTCCATGGGGGGGGGGGGNAGTAAAGAAAACTTAAATATTGGGGGAAAGGTCCGGGGGGGGGGGGTTTCAGGCAGCTGGAGCAAGAGGAGAGCACCCGACCATATAAGGGACGAGACCATGACCTGAAGCTCTGGGTTGGGAAGCAAAGCAAGGTGTGGGGGGGGGGAGAGAAACAATGGCATCACCCTCACACTGCTGCTTCCACCCACCCAACCCCGAAAGACTCACCAATTTGCAGGACCTTGTTGATGCAGCTTCCATCAATCAAAGCGGTGCCGCTGCAGGAGGGCAGGTGGTTCTCGTCGGCAGCGGGGTCTGTCTCACTGCTGCTGCTGTTGTTAGAGATGGTGCTGGGGAGAGAAGTGCCAGTGCCAGCAGGAACCATGGAAGATACGGCTTCCCCACCTGAGAAACAGTTGAAATGCTGCTGGTGGAGGAATGCACAGCACTCCAAATGCAGCAGCGTACAGGCAGAAAGGAAAGCAATGGCAGTGAAGGAAGCAACAGCAGCGGGCGTGATACAAATTGCCCCACTGCCACTGAGGCTGACATCCACGCCTCCACTGCCTGCCGACCCAGCCTGCACCCAGCACCGTACCCGGGTCTGCAGCAAAGGTGCTTGGCAGGGGTAGGGAGCTCTCCACGCTCCACTATGATTGGCTGTTAGGAGCGGCTGGTGTTGAGCTGTGGCTGCCCGCTGGCTGCTCTAGGTTAGGATGTACAGGGGGAGAAATTAAGTCAACCCCAAAAAGATGGCCTAGCCATTTTTTCAGGGGTCAAAATAAAATAAGGCCCAGCCTTATTTTCTGAGAATCACGGTAGACAGCACAGTATCAACAGTAGAGACCTTCAAGTTTCTCAGGTCTATCATATCTCAAGAGTTAAAATGGACACCTAAAATCAAAATGTCATCAAAAAAGCACAAACAAAGAACATTCTTTCTGCACCAACTCAGAAAGCTCAGACTGTCCAAGTAGCTTCTGATACAGTTCTACAGAGGAATTATTAAGTCTATCATCTGCACTTCTCTAACTGTCTGGTTTGGTTCTGCAACTAAACAAGAAAGACACAGAGTTCAATGGATAATTAGAACTTGTTGTGGTTTGCCAGCAGCCTATGCAGATGGCAGCAGAATCAGGCAGTGGGGAAGAACGGGGACCAGTCCAGAAGTCTGAAGAAGCCTTGGACAAGGGTCCTGTGTCTGATGCAGAGATGGGGCAAGGACCATCTGGGAGTGGGGTACTGACTCTGGAGCCTCCAGAGTCTGGCAGCAGTGAGGCAGAGGAACCAGGGGAGCCTGTTCCCAGTGCACGTGTGCGCAGTGCTGCTAGAAGGCAACAGCAGTTGAAACAAAAGGGGCAACTAGGGAGTAAGGCTGGGAGGTGATTGCCCCTCCCATAAGGTATAAAGGACAGGCAAAGGTGATGAAATCTTTGTTGGAAGCAAAGTCATTCATTCCGTTCAGATTAATCCTTGAAACTCTGTGTGGACTTTGTACTTTGGTTGCTTCTTTATAATTAATTTGGCACTCTAGTTGTTGGCAGCAATTCGAAGGAAAGAAAAGTGGGTGCTTATCTCAAAGGGACTGTTTGGGACTCATTACTGGTTGGGAATGAAAATAATTTCCAGTGTTGAAATTAAAACAAGAGTTGTTTTAACTAAGCATATGCTTGATTACAGTCTTGGGAAACCTTGGTAGAACAGAACTGCAGAAAAGACAGTTACTACCAACCTGCCTTCCACTGAGGACTTGTATACTCCATGAGTCAAAAAGAGGCCTATGAAAATATCTAAAGACCCCTCACATCCTGGGCATAAGTTATTTCAACTTCTACCCTCAAAACAATGCTATAGAGCACTGCATACCAGAACAATTAGACGCAAGGACAGTTTTTTCCCCAAAAGCCATCATTCTGCTAAGCAACTAATTCCCACAATAAAATTATTTATTAAGACTGTATTACCATTACTCTTCTCATCCTTCCTAATATCTAGCTCTCCCCACTTATGACTAAAACTGTGTTGCTTGTATCTTTACGAATTATATTGTTTTATTTCCTAGTATGATTTGATTGCTTATTAGTAACCTATGACTATCACTAAGTGTTGTAACTTATGATTCTTGATAAATGTATTTTATTTTTTCTTTGTATACAGTGAGAACATATGCACCAAATACAAATTCCTTGTGTGTCCAATCATACTTAGCCAATACAGAATTCTAATATATATGTATGTATTTATAGCTTCACATCATTTTCAGCCTTCTCTACATGGTTTACAGAATCAGCATATTGCTCTTAACAATGTGGGTCCTCATTTTACTGACTTTGGAATGATAGAAGGCTGATTGAACCTTGAGCCGGTGAGAATCAGACTGCTGAACTGTCAGCAACAGTCGGTCAGCAGAAGTAGCCTGAATTACTGCATTCTAACCACTGTGCCATACATACACACACACACACACACACACACAGAGAGAGAGAGAGAGAGAGAGAGAGAGAGAGAGAGAGAGAGAGAGAGGTGTCTCAGGATTACTTAGATATGGATGCTCCTCCCCTTTTAGGATCCCATTGCAACTAATTCCTTGATTTATGCCAATAGAGCATGACTTACTGAACTCCTAGTGAGCCTTCAGCTTTATCATGTAATTGTAAAACTTTTGGCAAAGATATCACTTTTATTCAATTCAGGATGGAAGCTATATTTGAAATTCCTGCTGTTGGAATGCTAACTTCTCAGTCTCTCTAAGTGTTATTTTACATTTTCCATTGATTTCACCAAGCCCCTCAAACGTGGCCAAGTATAGAAATCCATAGTAACTGAATGAATGTAAACATAGGTCACATATAGAACAGCTCATTTTCTTTTCTTTAGTTCTGGTTTGATGAAATGGCTAATATACTTTGAGGGGCTTAAAATATCACCACAGTGCAGATTCGCTTCTCTCTCTTGCTTTTTTAGAAGTATTTTATTAGGTATAATGTCAATTTTATTTAGCTCCATTTCATTTTGGTTCACAGCCATAAAACTATATTCTTAAATGTTAATAATAATTTTCATCACAGACTCAGAAAGTGAAGGGCAAAACATAGTCAGGAATCAAATACCTATATTTAAAAACATTCTCTACATTTCTACAAATGGTCATTTATAAAGGTTAAATAAAAGCATGAGTGATTTGATGTGATGAGATATCTCTGTAATAATATCTCAACCTTGTTTTTGCACCCAGCTGACATATGGTTTTTATGTGTGTTTATTTTCTAACTATGTGTGGAATAGAAGCAAAAGAAATGTTTAAAAGATGCCATAAAAATAAAAATTGTATTCAGAAGAATGTTTTTACAAGGAAACTAACTTTCTGACAGAAACATATTTTCTATTTCTAATCTAAGAAGGAAGAGCATTGTTGTACAAGTAAAAATAAGAAAGTGCCAAATGCATAAAATGGATATCTGGAGATTTGGACAACCTTGAAGAAAGCAGAAAAAAAATCTTCAAACCTGCTTATTACTCTTTCCAGGGCTTTGGGTAAGTGTGAATAAAGACCCTTGTCAGATGTCTGTTATGATGCTGGATTCCCATCATCTTCAGTATTTTGTATGTTTTATTTAAATTTTATTTTATTTTATTATTTTAGTTTATTTTGTTTTGTTATATTAATGGGGTACCTAGAGCCATGCTTAATTGAAATACTTGGTATAAATAAAATACCTTAAGGTAAATCACACAAACAAAGGCCAAGATCTGTTCATCACTTAGACATGGTGACTTTATGTGACAATGACAAAGTTTAGTTGAATCGTGGGATAAACTTCCTGAAAGTAAGAAAAAATCAGTAGTGGAATCAGGTACCGAGGAAAGTGGTAAGCTTCTCTTTGCTGGATATATTTATAAAAAGGCTGTTGTCTATTATGTTTTGATTTGGATTCTAACATGAAACAGAGGAGTTGGACATGGTAAAAAAAAAAAAAACCTCCATGATTCTATGGAGAGGAAAAAAAAAACTTCCTGAAAAGACTTTGTGTGATAACATTATAGAACATCCCTTTCTTTCCTGAGATAATAGAGGCCATCTACACATCATTTTACACTAAAATAGCTGTTCTGAGATTACATATGCAGAAGTGATGAAATTATCGTGAGAATTAGTTGCCTAGCCTAGGAAACAATTCCTATTTGAGGACAAAGAGAGTTTATCTGCATATGATATTTTTATTCATAGTTGAAGTGAATTTCTTGGTTTCCTGAAAGATCCCTTTTTGCTTTCTGTCTCTGAAAAGACACCATGACATAAATAAGGTTGACAGAGCTCCATCACTGGTGCCTAAAGGCTAATGTATCCTTCCGGTTCACCTCAGTATGAGCACAAGCCACCCACTGTTTCTGGACAGCAGAATGTATGATGTCCATAGCACCTTAAGCCCATGTCACACCGAACCAATGGATGCAAAGAGGATGTTAAAGACGGACAAAAAACCTGGCCATCGCGTTCAAAAAACGCGAATGTAACTCACTGCCTCCGATGTTGGCTCCTCTCTATCCGTCCCAGCATCCAGTCAATGGACGTCTTCAATCCGCTCCAAAATGTTTTGGCTGCCTTCGAAGAAATTTTAGCGGGAAAACAATGTATTCCGAGTATCGTACACCGTTTCTACGATCGCTTACGCAGTCCCACTTACGCAAGTCCGTTTACGTACATTCCGTTATGCATCCGCTATATCTGTAGGGGCCTGTCCGCGGTACGCATCCGCACAACAACGCATCCGCCCAGATCGCAGGGAGGAAAGCGGAACGGATGTCAGAACGGATGCCTGCAGAATGCAGCACAGGAAACGAAAGAGTTTTAAAACGGAAAAAATGTCAAGCAGAGGGGACCTATCTTCGGATATTAAGGATGTCTGCCAGGATGCCTACAGGATTCTAAAGGATGCTAGAGGATGGAAAGGGACACCTTATACTGTCCTTAAAAAAGGGGGAGGAACTCGTCTGCAGTCTCTCCTTTCAGACCAGCAGCCCAACGGGTGCAGAACCTCTGCAGTCTTCGTCTGCCTCCTTGCTCATTCCACAGCATCCAGTCATGCTTCCAGCCGGTGGATTGTAACAAAGTCTTTCAGTAGCACTCCATCGTTCTGCATAGCACGTGCGAAGCCATCTGCAGCTCTGTGAACTCTACTTGTTAAGAAGAAATAGGAGCCACCAAAAAGAAGTCTGGATCCGAAGATGGTCGGCGGCAGAAGAGCATGAGGACGGACTGTACAACAAGCTTATGGTGGAGCTCAGGAGCGAAGACTCTTGTGCATTCACGAGAACCCTCATAGGATCTCTCCATCCATGTTTTGAATGAAGTATGTGCAGCGCCTGACACGCAGGTATTACCAAAGGCAGAGCACCAAGCTTCTGCCCCAGCCTGCGACGGCCTGGGCTCAAGGTGGCACTCACTCTGCACCACCTGGCCTCAGTGACCTCTACAGGAGCATGCATGTGGATGGAGGGTGCCATCAACACCATCAGCACGTGTGGTCAGAGAAGTGGTGCAGGCCATCATCGAGAATACCTGGAAGAGCTCCTCAGTCCCCTCGCCACTGAAGAAAGGATGAAAAAGTTGCAGAGCAGTGGGTATCAGAAAGTTGAAACTCCCCCACACTGTGGAGCCATAGGTGGCAAGCACGTGGCCTGCAAAGCGCCCCAGCCAGGTCAGGGATGCGCACTTATTTCAAGTCCAAGGGCGTCTTCAGCATCTGTCCTCTTGTGATGGTCGATGCTGATAACCATGTTTCATGGTGCATACGATGCTTCAGGCAACGCTCAGTGCTTCATTGATGCCAGGTATACAATGCCAGTCACCCTCAAGGAGGAAGCTGGAAGGAACCTCATCATGGGGTTTCCCAGGAATGCCAGAACCCCTGCGCCAATGACAGCGCAGAGATGTGCCCTACTTTCATCGTGGGGATGACGCCCTTCTCCGCTCACAAGCCTACCTCAGTGAAGCCCAGGATCTATACCCTCCACGACTCCTCAGCCCATGGAATGAGAAGGATGCTCAACTATAGGCTGTCCAGGCAAAGGTGTGGTGCTGATCTAGGAGTAACGCCTTTGGCATCCTGGCCAGCAAGTTTTCCGGTACTTCTGCTACCACCATGGCAGCATCGCTCCAGAGACTAATGAAGAGCATCGTGGAAGCTTGCCTGCATCGCTGCACATACTCATGCGCACCACTACCCCAGTCTTACAGAAACAGGCTCGTGGACCTCCAGCAAGGCCTAATGGGGTACATGGAGCCTGGGGAATGGAGACAAGGGCTGAAACCTGATCGAATTGAGGATGTGCAAGGCCCAACACACTAGCCTCACATGAAGCGAAAAGTACAGGCACTCTGACAACCTCCTGAAACACTGGTGCACCTGCCCCAGCTGGAGAAAGTGAGTGGCAAGACAGGATGGTATATTGCTTGATGGATGCTTCCTTCAGCCTGTCTCATCCACTGATTGAGATTGTTCCCTGTATGTTTGGCTTTGGCCTACAAAGTCGCGATAGTCATGGGGATGTTTAATTAGAAGAGTTGTGTTTTATGTTTGACATGTGTGGATAAATTATTACATTAATTATTGATAATAAAGGGCGCATTTAGGTGTGGACCTGGGAGGGGTGGACGCAGTACAGTCCCACATCATGCTTGCAGATGCAGAGGTTTTCTTCCCACTGCTTATCCTAACCCATCCAACTTGCATATCTTAACCCATCCCACAAGGCATGTCAAAGGATTAAACCACTTTCTGAAAAAGTTTCCAGCGCAAGGACTTTTTTATTAAAAAAAAGAAATGAAGCAAGTGTGAGACGTAACACTGCACGCATTCATGAAAATTAGACCTTTAATATTAACAGTAGAAAGCTTATAAAACAAAAATGACTCTCTGGCCACTCCTCTTGATGTCTGTGCTCAGTCCCGGGGTTGAAGGGGTGCATGGTGCGGTGGAGCGTGCGATCTGGTGGCATGCAGTGCCTTGGTCATCAGCTCCTCCAAGAAGCAGAAGAGCGAGAAGCCCCTGCCCCAGATAAGAGCGGAAGCCCTGCTGCCTGCAGACAGCCCCAGTCAGAACCAGGTAGTGGAGCGCCAGAGGGTGTTGCGACTGGCTAGCCCTGTCCCTCTTGCCATGGGCTGGCACCAGCAGATGGCTGAGGCTTGCTGTGGCTGTCGCGCGATGTGTTG
>BHFT01063258.1:0-21495 GCA_004320025.1 Laticauda laticaudata
TAACCAACGGATGGCAAGTGTTTTTCTCCGTTTTACATCATCTTTCCATCCGTTGGTGCAGTGTGACAGGGGCTTTAGTTTATCAGTTTAACTCTGAATTTTATAGATGGGATTGCAATATGGATGTGTGTTTCAGCTTAATGGTAGAATATATGTGTGCGTGACAGAGAGCCCTCACAAAAATCTGATGTCCATGTTTTTAATATTCTTTGAGTCCATTAGATATGAATAATATTGATAATGAATTGTCTCCATTCTTAAATTATAAGACTAAAAAGTGATATAGTTATAGTCAGACATTTTCATTTCTTCTAAATATTTTTAAGAAATTTCAAGGCTTGGTTTTTAAAAATGAAATGTTAACTCGATTATAGACATTACTGACAAATCCCATACAATGAACTATGAAACAGCTATGAAACATTTAAAATAATCCAACTGATCCTAAATGATCTTGAAACAACCTTGGTGGATCTCAAAAAAGTTAGCAAGGTTAAAATTGATTAATATTTGGTTGGAAGATACTTTGAAGAATCACAGGATTATGGATAGACAATTTCCATACTGTTACTAAGACAACTCCATATTGCTGGGGTCAACTCTTTATTAATCCCTGATTTTGTTGAATCTTAACAGAGTTTTTATTCAGGATGGAATTTTATTAATTATTTTGCCTTCTTCCCAAGCATTTCACTTATTGTTGTGTCAAGGTGCAAGGAATCAGGGCCACTTAAGATTGCAACATAGAAGACATATTCAAGCCTATACACAAGTATTTGATCTATTAAAGTTCAACAATAAATTGGCAGCAGATAAGCGTCAACTGAATTCATCAGGGCTTGGACTTGGAATGCTTGTGGGAACACAATGATTCTAAGCTGATAATATGCTTAACTCCACCTTTCAGCTCTGTCTGCTCTTCTTCTACAGGTTGAATTTCATATCTCATATCTGGATTATTTACTGGCAAATACATTAGTATGGTTAAGAAATTCCCAGGATTACTATATCTTTTTCAAACTGTACCAATAAGATTGGATAAAACCTTTTTCAAAGATTTCGATAAATAATAAGTAAATTTGTTTGGGATGGGAAAAAAACCAGGATAAAAATGAAATTATTACAGGACAAAAGAGAAAGGGGTGGCTTTGAACTCCCTGACTGGGATATGTATTACCAGGCTGCAGCTATGGTATGGATTAAATATTGGATCAACCTGGAAAATAGAAGAGTATTGTTGATAGAGGGTCACGACTTGCAGAAAGGGTGGCATAGTTTTCTATGGGATGGGAATTTTAAGCAGCATGCATATTTCAGAGACACATGATTAGAGAATCATTTTATTGGACAAATGGAATAAGATTAAAAGAACCATTAAATACTATCAACATTATACATAGTTGACAATCAAACTGATTTGCAACTATGGAAACACAAATCTACCCAAATGCAATGGATCTGAGAAAAAGAGGACTTATAAAGACTTATTAGACACACAAGGAAGAATTAATAAATGGAGACACAAGAAATTTAAGCCCAACAAAATATATAGTTAGACTGTGTGCCATACATGCCAAATTCAGGTATAGATACAAAAAGGACAAAGAACAATTATATTTTCTGCATGGAAAAGCAACAATTGGATAAAATTCTTACACAAGAAATGGGAAAAGAAAATTGATCTCAAGAATACATTAACCTTTCTACTTAGATTTTAAAAATTGGAAGAGGAGCGACGATGGTGGTATGGGCAAAAATGTTATGAGACCTGGAAAAATTGGGAGAAAATGGGGGACTTAAATTAAATTAAATTAATTACATCTTCAGAAATACAGGGAAAATCAATATAAAATGTTTCTAATACCTTCCCTCCCGCTAGACTGGCAAAATGTTTAACTCCAGGCCACAACGTTGGAATGTTGGAAAAGAAAAAGGCACTTATTGTCCATACCTGGTGGACCATCGCCAGAGAGGTGAAAAAATATTGAATACAATAGACAATGGCTAAGAAGGAAATCAATGAAATCAGGGAAAATTGAAGTTAATCTGGAAACTTTTTTTATTAGGTATAATAACACAGCAAAAATGCAATAAAACAGATAGAATATATTCATGTCACACAATATTAACAGCTGCAGGATTTGTCACGCACAATCTGGCTGGAAAGAAAAGGAGGGGTTCGCACAAAAAGGCATGGTTATAAAAAAAATAAATAGATTGTATAGAAATGGGCAGGCTAACAATGAAATAAAGACAGAGAAGGACTCAATTTACTATTATGGCCTGGGATGCCTAATTGAGTGGTTTAGAAATTAAAAAAGAAAAGAAAAGCAAATTAAAAAAGAATGATGGGAATATGTAATATCTACCATAGAGAATATTGATGTATAAGGATAAAAGATATTGATTTATAGCAAGAGTTAAGATGTAATGGTAAAGGAAATAAGTAAATAACATATACTTAAAAAATTGTAAGGAGATACAAAAGATGTCTTGAATATTGATAACAATGTTATAAAGGTTTTTTTTGTGTTTTTATAAATTGAAACTTAATAAAATTTTATTTTTTTTAAAAACAGAAATTCCCAGGATTTGTTGAAGCAGGTTGAACTATTGTGCCGCCCCCCCCCCCCCCCCCCCCCGCTCCAATTCCATGCATATTTTCATTCCATGAATGAGAAAACTGTGGTATCTATCTGGAACATTCTTATTACAAAAACCTAGCAACATGGAGATTTATGTCCTTTGGAGATAACAGGTTTGGGCTAAGATAGGATTTAAATTATAAAACAGTTATATATTTCCCCTTCAGGAAGTTATTACACTGGAAAGATATGCCTCAAGCAGAATAATCTAAAATATATTCCATTCTAAAGGGCTATGTATTTAAAATTGATCAGTTTGAGAAAGGAATTGATAGTTTGCCATCTCTCAGCTAATACTATGTACAGTTGTCTTTTATAAGGTAGCTCCTTATACGGGAGGAATGTAAAAGTTTCAGGCTAAGGTTGAGTCAGTTTTATTATAACTACAAAATTGAGATAGGCTGGGCTTTTGTTCCTATTTGCTTCTTCATAGCCCAAGCTTCTATCTCAAAGAGAATGGAAAGGGATTTGACAAATAACTATTAATATTTCTCCTATTAATTCGGGATGGGCACGGTGATCATTTGATGAGACCCAAGTATGAAATTGTAGTTTCTTCATAAGAGATCTCTGTTGATTCCACTTTTCTCTAATTCTTCTTTTCTAATTCTTTTTTTGGTTAATGTATGAGAGTTGTACATTCATTCACTTTTTTCCCCTTTTAACTTCCCATGTTTTACCCCTTTTCTCCCTGTCATATACAAAGACATATACATTCTTTCTTTTCTATTAAGGAAGCAATTTCAGAACCACTTTCAGGAAGTGGGAGAGAGAGAAAGAGAAAGAAAATGAATTTTTGGAACAATTTCCTTTTTGGAAAGAGGGTTCAGTATTTCAAGGGATTGAATAAATAAATATAATTCTCATTCCGGTTATTTACTTATAATGAACTCATCACTTAAACCTTAATGCTAGGTTTTTAACTAATGAGTTAAATCCTACTGGTAGTAAGTTAAAACTTAATGCCAAGTTTTAACTCATTAGTTAAATGGTAGTAATTCTTCTAGTACTTCAGATTTCCCAGAACACTTCCATTCCATTGACCCTTAAAAACAAAAAATAAAAATGGATGCAGGGAAAAGAAATGGTCACATTATGTTGAAATCTCAGGCAACTGAGGAATCCCACCACTGTGTATAGTGTATCCTGCTTGATCAAGGGGTTGGACTAGAAGACCTCCAAGGTCCTTTCCAGCTCTATTCTGATTGATTGATTGATTGATTGATTGATTGAACTGAACAGCAGTCAGATTTGGCACTCACAGGAAAAGACTATAAACTTTTTTCCCTTTAAAAGGGGATCACTGATGTTTTTAGGATGCTCAAGTCCATCAAGAAATGTTGTATTTCAGAGATGTTCTGTGGGTCCTTTGGCACATAAACAGATCAATGTATCATTCTATTTCACTCATGAAGTTGTTGAAATGTAATGAACATGATTGGAGTTGGCTTTCAGAGCAGAAGTATCATGGAATTTCCTCCTTTCTTGGACAGCTATTTTTCACCTTCCTCCTAATATCGGTATCAAGAGAACATTTTGCTTTTTAGGATCTTCTTCCAAACTATAGCATAAAGAATGCTTAACCAGAAAATGTAACTAACTCAACAAGTTAAATAAAAAGAATTACTTATTTCTAACCACGATTGAGTCATAACAGGAGCACAATGGCCTCACTTATTCCACTTCTACAGCTGGATTAATTTAATTGCCAGTTCTCCCAGTCAGGCTTCAGAATTTCCCACTCCATTTTCTAATGGATGTTACCTGATGTAAGAATAGCCTGTCAAATATGGGGGAGAAAATGTTTATACTCATCTTATTAAACCCCTCCTTTGAGAATCTAGGAACTCAGGATGTCCTCCTCTTTCCAATCTCAACTGAGAATTTATAAATGTAAAATGCTATCTGTTCTCAAGAATGACACCTAGTTGAGATCCCAGTCTCAGAAGCATGGTTTTTAACTGGGAAGTTGGCTTGGTGAATCAGAACTATGGTGGATCAGAACTATGAGGAGAGATCTTTTTGGTGGTATTAAGGCAAACAATGGAGCCCTGAGTAGAGGGTTCAGGAATGCTGGCTGTATAAAGTCTATCAATCCTCACCTCTATACTTCTGGACTGTTTCTGGACTGACTAATTTCCTCTTAGACTCAGTCATCTTTGGAAACTTGACCTTTGGCCAATGTCTCACCTTTTTTGCAACTGACTATGATTATCTGACAGTTCTGATGCTTTGGATTACTTCTGATGAGACCTCTTCCTCCTCACTGGGCATATATCATGATTCCAAAATATTAGCAAAATGGGCATATTCATAGCATACATTAATGACAATCCATTGCACCATCAAGAATTTGGCAGAGCCCCTTAAACGTTAATACAGTAGGATAAGACAGGATCTGTTGTTTTTGCAGTAGTTTGGAAGAGAGTGAGTTTCCAGACTAGGGGGGAAAGACTAGGGGGAAAAGAAGAAGGAAAATAGCAATTAAATGCTGCTGAAGTTCTAATTGATGCCTGTAAATGTTTTCTAGAAACAATTATGATAAAAGTGCATCAAGATCTCAGTGGTGTTGTTATGATAGTGATAGAAAAAAATGGTAAAAAGCAACCATCACCAGCAATAGTTAGACAAGTTGACTTAAAGTTAATAATGCTAAAAAGGACAGGTTTCCAAGAAGTAGGATCTACTTGCTTTTATCTTTTTCCTAAATTAATTGATGAAAAGTAAACTGCATCCAAATTCATATGCCTGTGTGCATTATTCCTCCATATATCCTTTTTCCCCGTTACATTTTGTTGCAAGCATTTCCTCCCCCCCATATAATGCATTTTGTTCACAATCTTTACAAAAGACACACATTTGTGCTTTTCCTCATAAACACATTTTCTGATTCAAGAGCTGTATCACACAGTTCAAAGAAAGGGCATATCTCATAGTACAGCTATGTTTTGATTTGCATTTTGGTTCAAGAAGTAGGTAAGATTGCTTTCAAAAGAAAACTAATTAGACTTGGGACCTTTGTCTCTGTGAAGCTTGTTTTCTTTGAGTACGCTGCTCTTTTCAAGAGAAGCAAGGGGAGAAGGTCAAAGCATATGGAGCAGAAGATGACTGTTTGAATTTCCTCATTCAAAAACTCTTCTCTAGTCAGGCAGTTAAACTGTATCTTGTGGTGCCATATATACATAAATTGCCCTACAAAGCTAACTCAACCAATTGAGGTAGATTTCCTGGACATTGCAGCAGAAGAATTCAAAATTGCGGTTTTATATCAAAATATAAAATTGAAGAAAATAAGCCAACATACAATGATGGTTCCTATTGCAATGTGTCCTCCACCCACAGGAGGCCTCGAAGACTGTTGCTTAGCAACTTCACATTGTTGTATAAAATGCTATGAACAGGAAGAAAGCTGACAGGGAAGATGAATGTTTCATTCTCTTCTGAGGGACTGGTGGCTTTGTGTCAAAGTAGGAGAACCTCAGGGCTATTGAGCTTCCTGTTTTCCATCTCCCTGTCTTCCAGACAGGATAAAAGGCACTTCATGTACTAATGTGTTTTGCCTTTAAGTAAAATGAAATTCTTGATAACATGGAATATAAAGTTTGACAGTACAGTTGAGGGAGTCGCATAGGGAGGTTAAGTAGATTGAAATTCTGCATGGACTTAACATAATGATAGTCAGTTTTCTGCCATATGATAGTCTCCAAATGCAATTACCTATATATATAGTATATGGTGTTGGACTCTGTTTACAGATTCAATTCACTGGTTCTCCAATAATAATTTGATTAACATGACATTTGTCACATCCCAGTACAGTACAGTATTATTATTTTGATTATGGTTCATCGCACAGAAAGCCAGCTTTTCAGTCTGGACTTATGCACCTATCTTATGCACCTATCGAGTCCTTCCCAATGACCCGGGATAGGGAGATGTTGATATTTGTTTGTGTTAAGGGTATTGTTACAGGATGTAAGTTGTTCCAAGTAAAGCTGCCCTTTGCAATTGATTGATGGTAATTTTGTCAATGATGATACCATTCAAGATGTTTTGAGATTACACTGCAGGTGACCAAGACTCAAGGAAACTATGGATGGAACCAGAGCAAAATCATATATTCTCTTTTGGGCAGCTCTTGTACATCATGCTACTGGCTGAATGAAGGGAATGGGTTAATCTGACAAGAGGATGGATGGAAGGAAGGGAGGAAGGGAAGGAGGGAGGGAGGAAGGAAGGAAGGAAGGAAGGAAGGAAGGAAGGAAGGAAGGAAGGAAGGTAGGTGTTGAAGACTGCTGATAGTACATCCCTGGCCTAACACTTGATAACTTGCTCAGCCAGTTCTGGTTTTCCATTAATTCTGGATCTTACTAAAGCAACATACTTGTAGTAGCTGCCAGCCACAGCTAATTCTAAAAAAGACGTACATTGTAAGAGATTTCAGACTCATAAGCAATTTTTGAATAAATATAATAGTTATCCAAACTATCTCTTTAGTTAGCTCAGTTCATTCAAACTTTATTTTCTGAGTTAGACCTGGAAAAAGTAATCAGTCTTGTGTATTATCTGGTTAACATCCTTTTTAAAAAAAAAAAAAGGAAAAGAATTCAGGAACATTAAGTTCCATGGCTGAAAATAAGTCACATTGTATATTACCAATTGCACACTTGGTAGTCTGTTTTTCCTCAAAGAGGCATGACTCCAATAAGGGAACAAAGGCAAGAGTCATTTCCCATTTATTTGAAAAGATAAATTGCCCACAAGAGGAATAACAGGGATAATATTGGCTTGGAATATTTATTTTTGCATTGAATCAGCAGATTCCAAAATTCTATAAGGATGGTGAAAAATTAATCAAGTTCATTCTGCTCTTTGGATTCTTCATGGTCTGCAAATATGGCCACCACCTTAAAATAAAAATAGTGCAACAAAAAAAAAATCCTCACTATTTTGTATAAATTGTTGCGACCATAGATTATCTATAAAGCACAGGTTTAAATAGATCTAAGAGAAATGCTGAGGTTATTTCATCCAAATACAATGAACCCTTAATGTGCAAAATACTGCTACTAGGTTAGTGCACAATCTATGTTTGCACATTACAATGATTTGTGAACAAACTAGTCAACTTAGGTTCACACAACACATTAAGCTGTCCCAAAGGGGGAAAAGATCCAACTAAAGTTAACACTAATCAAGTTCAAAATGTGATGCAAATACAGCTACAGGTTTTCTATCTCAAGCACATTTAGGTGGAAAATAAAATCGGGTTGAACTTTTGGAGTCATGCTGGAGGCCATTGTCTGGGAACTTCACTCCATTGGAATATGTGCTTTGAGCTATTCTGAGTCATGTTTATGTGGTGCCTATGACTGATTGGTGTATTGATGGCTGGTGATTGATGATTGTTTCTTGTGCTACCAAGCCTTCTGCTCCTAAGTACTTGTTAAGCTGGGTTGTTAACACAACCCAAGCCTAACAAACTTGTTGCTGGCTACTTAGCCTTTAAATAGAGTCTGCAGCAATCATGAGATTTTGAGTGAGCTGAGCATGAATTGTCCTTGGAAACTTATCCTGGGAAAGGAAATAAAGTGTCCAATTTCTCAAAATTTCTCCAGGAGAATAAGAAGTTCTCCAACACTTTCTCAATATCAGAACTTCAACACTCTACCTACGCATTCTATTCTACTATGATGTGGATGACTGAGATACTCAGTCATCCAGGTCATAGTTGTCCCAAAGGTGCTTTTTCAAGAGGCAAGTGGACTTCCTGATTTTTCTTTGAAGATGTTTCGCTTCTCATCCAAGAGAACTGAAGAAGTTTCTTGGATGAGAAGTGAAATGTCATCAAAGAAAATTCAGAAAGTCCAGTTGTCTCTTGAAAAAAGCACCTTTGGGTCTACTCTATAGAGTAGAAATTCTATTCTTAGAATTCATAAAGCTACATCTCTTCATCAACTTGAGTGAGAATAGCTTTAAAAACACAACAGACTTCCTTGGTTGGGCATCGGTTTTTAATACAATGACATATATTGCTTTCATCATGTTGATAAGAGAACGTTTTTCCTACTCTTAACTGAATATCATTCCAAAGAGATATTCCATTGCCAGGGTGAACATTTATCACTTTAACATTTGCTTGGTTTTTCCTCCCCAAACCCCCACACCAAGGCACCATCTTTCTCATTTCACAAACAAGCTTTCTATTTCTATTATCTGTGACTCCTTACACATTATAATGTTGTTTCCATTCCTGACTAGAACACATTTCAAATATTAGGAGACATTTATCATCTCCCCACCCTGGAGTTATTTTTCTGCCAAGTGTAGGATGTTTAGATATTTTAATCTTTCATTGTAAGTCATAGCTTTCTGCACCTGTAAGTCATTTTTGGATGCTTAAAAGATCCCTCTCCCCTTGTATGAGTGAGTGTGTTTGTTTGAGCCAGGAGACGGAGACCCAGCATATATACACTTATTACAAAATCCAGCAGAAGAAAAGATTGAGACAGGAGGAATGGTTTTGCTTCTAGACTGCTTGTTGAGAGTTTAATCATTCTGACAACATCCTGATTGTTATTTATACTTTGCACATATTCAGCTACTTCAGGCACAGCCACGCACAGCCAGTCAGGGCTCCTCCCTGCAACTGGAGCCCGGCAGAGAACTCAGCTTCAGGAGTTCCTGTTTGCCGCCTTCCCTTCACCTTTGAAGGTAAAGCCAATTATTTTAAAAATGACGCCCTACTACAACATAGCCTCCCCTAGCCTCCCCTGCCTAAGAGGGAGCCCAACCCCACATGGGGAGGCGAATCTCCCAGGGCCATAGCACAGGATCGCCCTCCTGGGAGAAGCGCCCCAGCCGCATCCCTGCCTGGCACCGGGCAGAGCACGAAGAAGTTCACCTGGGGGCACCAGCGCAGCTGACAGGCAGGCCCTGTTTCCGACGGTGGAGCTCTTCACCAAGCAGCGAGTACTCCCGCTGGATCCTCTGCTCATTCCCGCCAAGGCTGCGTCAGAGCATATAGGCTGAGCACGACAGCCAGGAAAGCAGACCATGGGTGCGTGCCCACCTGCAAGCAAAAGACCGGGCCGACCTGAGCTTCGCTTCCTTCCCAAGTCCCTCCAGTGCAAATCTGAAGGGGCTACGGAGGAAGCTGGCCCAAGGCAGTGATTAGCACCCCACCCTCCACAGACAGGGAGGTGAGGTGATGGCAGCGCTGCTTCCTGGCGGTGGAGAGAGCCCAAAGCCACCCGTCCTTTCCACCCTTCGCCCAGCCTGTCCCCCATGCATCTCCAAATGCACCAGCAGCTCCAAACGCTGCAGCGGAATGGGCATCAGACAGAGGCACTGACTTGGTGGGGCTCAGCTCGGAGGAGGAGGATGAGTCGCCTTGCCTACCTGTCATGGTTGGGTGGGCGCTATCACTGCCTCGGGCATCCTCTCTCCAGTGGTCCCCTTTGGGTTTCCACACTGGAGGACTTGGAAGGAAGCCAAGCTCAGGTCGGCCCGGTCTTTGTGGCTTTGGCGGCTGGGCACACACCCGCGGCTTGCTTTCCTGGCTCTGCCCAGCCCACAAGCTCTGGAGCAGCCCTGGCGGGGATGAGCAGAGGGTCCGCGGGAGGTGCTCACTGCCTTGGTGAGAAGCTCTGCTGTTGGGCAGAGGGCCACCTGTCAGCTGCGCTGGGTGCCCCAGGGGAAACTCTCGCGTTCTGTCCGGCACCAGGCAGGGATGGCGGCTGGGTGCTTCTTACAGAGTGGGTTGATTCCTGCAACTGTGGCCCTGGGAGATTTGCCTCCCATGTGTGGTTGGGCTGCCCTCTCAGGCAGGGGAGGCTTTGTCGTACCAGTAGTAGAGTGAAAAGAATTGGCTTTGTCTTTGAAGGCGAAGGGAAGGTGGCAACAGGAGCGCCTGAAGCCGAGTGGTCTCCGCCGGGCTCTGGGTGCAGGGAGGAGACCTGGCTGTCTGTGCATGGCTGTGCCAAATGCCACAGCATTGCTCTAAACGCCACGGCAGCAGGGAGAAGAGAAAGCAATGGTGGAGGAAGGTCTCACAATATGAAGTGCCCACCAATGCCAAGTCAATGCAGGCAGCACCATATCTGGGTATGCAACAAAGGAACATTCAAACAGCAAGGCCCACCACCATCATTCCCCCCATTTTGCATGTTCAATATAGGCCTTAATTTGGAGGTAGGGGCTTAATTTGATTTTATGCTGATAAAACATGCTGGGCCTTCCTATTGGTGGAAGCCATATTGTTGGAGAAACATGGTAGAATGTCCGAAATTAGGGAAGCTATTTACTGCACCGCAGATGCTGGGGGAAAAAAAGGGATCACAGTGTATGTGAAAGAGGACAATTGAAAGCAGAGTTAATATGGCTGGACCCTGATGGAAGAACTCTGGTTTTGCAGATCTGAATCAATGCTATTCCAATCTTTTAGTGGTAATCTATGCCCCAAATGGAGAGCAAAAAGAGTTTTTAAGTATTTATATGAAAAAAATAGTAGGATTGGAAAAAAGAAATATCATAGGGGACTTTAATGCTATTGGCTGATTACCAAAAAGACCCACAGTGAATGAGGGAGGAACAGGGCGAAAAAGGAGAGCTTTCCAAAAATATGTATGGAATGATGAGCGAATTAAATTTGAATGTATATGGAGAAGGTTAAACCACTGAGAAAAAAACAATTTACATTCAAACGCCCCACCATATATGGACACGAATTGACTTCGGCATAGATGAATGGGGAAATACAAATGAATAAAGATTGAAGATTCTTACCCATGAATTGGGCAGGACTACAATGCCAATTCAGATAATCTGGAAAGGTAACAAAAACCCCCAGAAAAGTGGAACCATTAAATACTCAGTTAATTAGAGAAAAAGAATACATGAACAAACTTAAAAAGGAATAAATTATTTCTTTAAAGGAAAATAAAAAATGGAGCAACTGTGAAACAAAAATATTGGACGCAATGAAGGGCAGGTAATAAGAGGTATAATCTGGATACATCAGATGATTTAAGGTGTGTGGATAGATGCAAAGGACTAAAGAAAGAAAAAAGTAATATGCCCAGCAAATGAAATTAAAGAATTAGAAATTCAATTACAAAGTACTCACAAGAATTCAAAGATAGCAAAACCAATATGACATAAACTAAAACAAATTAAAATTTAATTGAACAAGAGAGAATGATTATAAATTTTGAATACAGCTAGACAAACTTATTTTGAGATGCTAAAAGCTAGGACATGCGTTGTCCTATAAGACTTCAAAAAGGGAAAGAAAAAAGATTGATTTAACCAATGAATAGAGGGAAAATCGAGATACACAACAGGGATAGAACAAAATAAAGAAATTGCCCCATAAGTAGTTTTGGAAGATTTCATATAAAAAGGAGGAGGTCAGTGAGGATAGGAACAAGAAACAATTAGATAAAATGAAGATAAAGTAATTTGGGGAAGATATGAAAGAATTATTGAAACAAAGATTATTACTTTGGTCTGAATTTGAAAACAGCAATAGAGAACCAGAAAAATAGTAATTCTCACGGACCAGTGGGATCCCAGGAGAATTATACAAGGCAATTAGTGAACCAATAGAACCCCTTTATGGTGGAAGTTTTTAAACAATGTCTATATATATATGACTGGAACAGCACATTCAAAACACTAAAGGAAAATAATTATGAACAAACTATTGCAAAAGGTATAGAAGGATCTAGAAACATGGGGTAAAGCCCCTGTCCACTTGAACCATGGATTGCAAAGAGGATGTTAAAAACAGACACAAAAAGCTCCATCAATTGGAAAAATGCGATGCAATCCATTGTGTACTCACTCGTACGTGATTCAACGCTCTATCCTTAAAACATCCCGTCTACTTGCTATTTCAATCCGCTCAAAAAGTTTTGACTGCACAACCAACTTTTTTGATAGTGGATTACTTTCTGCGCGTAGCGAATCTACTACCCGTTGACACATATGGGCAAAAAACTTTCTACGTCCGTTTGTCATTCCATTACACGTCCGATGTCTCCTCTCGGCATCCTCTGTGGGCAATCCGCGCAACCACATCGTTCCAGCAGAAGAGCGAAAGAGGGAGGAATGAAAGGTACGGCGGAACGTCCACCAGCATTAATAGCAGGGACGATAGAAAGATGTAAGCAGATGCATCTCTTATGAGAAAGCATTAAACACGACAAATGGTTCGTATATGGATTATCTTGGTATTTAGGAATGTCGTGAGTATGCCTAGAGTATGGTGGAAGGACACAATAGCGGAAATCCGACATTTCCTAGAAAAAGAGGGAGGAAATCACCTAGAATCTCACTTTCAGTCCAGCAGCGCCTGTTGTGAAGCCTGCTTCAAGCCTTGCTCTTGCTCTTTCAACATTAGTCATGGATGTCCACCATGGATCCACTGCCACATTCCTTTTTGGTAGCTGCCATCATTCAACACCAGAACCAAGCCCGCTCACAGACCTGTTTCACCTTTTTCTATGGGAAGAAAAGGAGGCGGCTAATAAAGAAGTGTGTGGTCCGATGATGTGATCGCGAGAAGAGGCCGAGTATGGACTGTATGAACAAGCTGGATGGTGGAGCTGAGGAACGAAGACCTGTGCATTCCAGACTTTCAATGCAGGGATGCCGCCAGCCATGTTTGACGAAATTGTGCAGCCATCTGAGACCCAGGTTGACCAAGCCGATCACCAACCTCCGTCCCAGCCTGTGCCCTGGAGGTTGAAGGTGGCACTGACGGCTGCGCTCACCTGGCCTCTGGGACCACATATGAGAAAATGCAGTTATTCCTGGAGGGTGCCACACAACAATCATCAGCATTGTGGTCAGAGAAGTGGGGCAGGCCATCATCGAAGAATACGTGGAGGAAGCTCCTCAGTGTCCCACCACTGAAACCAAGTGCTGGAGGAAAGTGGTGCAGAGCAGTTGGTATTCAAGGTGGAACTTTCTCAAACGCGTTGGACGCATAGATGGAAGCACGTGGGCCTGCAAAGCCTCCACCAACTCCACCAACTCCACCCAACTCAGGGTCCAAATTATTCAAAACTACAAGGGCTTCTTCAGCCATCATACTCTCTGCCATGGTTGATGCTGACTTAACAAGTTCATGTATATCGATGCTTCAGGCAAATGGGTCACTTCAGATGCCCAGATATACAATGCCAGTGACTCAAGGGTGGGCTGGAAACATCAACGTCATCATAGGTTCCCCAGATCCAGACCCCCAACCCAACGACACACAAGATGTGCCCTACTTCATCGTGGCTGATGATGCGCTTCTCCTCAGAACCTTACTCATGAAACCCTACACGTTCCAGATTTACCTCACCCGTGAAGAGGATCTGTCAAACTACAGACTGTCGAGGTGAAAGACACATGGTGGAGAAACGCCTTTGGCATCCTGGCCAACAGGTTCCCAGGAAAACTTGTTTTTCTCACCACCCTGCCAGCATCGCCCACAGACTGTGAGGGAGCATCATACAGGAAGCTTGCTGCAATCCTGCACCAATCTCATGCGCACACCGCTCCCCAAGCTGTTGCAGAACAGGGCTTTGTGGGACCAATCAGACAAGGCAACTGGTGACAAGGAGCCTGGTGAATGGAGGCAAAGGACTAAAACCTGATAGACCTGCTGGATGTGCAAGGCCCCACAGAGCTTCACGTGGAGGGAAGAGCAGCGCAACCTCCTGAAAACACTGCGTGCAACTTCCCACTGCGGCAAGTGGCGTGGCAAGACAGGATGGTAGATTTTTAAATGGATGCTTCCTCAGCCTGTTCTCAATCACACGGATGAGATGTGGCATGTATGTTGGGTGGGCCTACAATGAACAGGGCATTTAATAAAGGGTTGTGTTTATGTGAAATGTGTGGATCAATGGATTAAATGTTATTGGATAATAAGGGCCATATGTGTGGCAGCTGGGAGGGTGGACCATAAACAGTCCCACTTATGCTTGCCAACTGGGGATTTATCTATACCACAGCTATCCTTACCCATCCCACAGCTATCCTTACCAATCCCACAAGCATGCAAAGGCTTTAACCCTTTTTTCAAAAAGTTTCCCCAACACTTTTAAGTAAAAAAAATGACCAAGTGTGTGAAGCCAAAAATAACCTTTATTAAATAACAACTGTAGGACTTGTATTTTAAAAAAGCAAAAATTGACCCAAGTAAAGTGTCTTTAAGCAAGATAGGTGAACAGGTAACAATCAGTCTCTGGCAACTCTTCCAGTCACTCTGAGGCATTGCCCATGGTCTCAGATGTAAAGGGCCAGGGACTGTGGAGGTTGGCTGCTGCTGGAGTGCTGGTCTAGGCGCCATTGGGGTTTCTGGCCCTGAGAGTACAAAGGAGATGGTGTGTGCAGAAAGCTCTCATAGAGCTTGACTCAGTCGCCGTGAGATTTGCGAGGCACTTCCTCAAGACCTGGGATGTAAGGCCCAACCACTTGATGACAGATGTTCTGAGGAAGGGCTTGGCTGTGGGGTGGAGGAAGGAGGAGTGTAGGTGGGCTGTTCTGGTTCTGCAGCTGGGTCAGCTTGAGGCATCTGTGGCATCCAAGGAACCTGGGCCTGGACTGGGAAAGGACTGCCTCTGCTGTGGGAAGTCCTGGTAGTGGTAGGCTTGGAGGCGAGGAACTGCTGAAATCTGTGGAAGGGCTGTGACGATTGGGCTGGGTGGAGGAGCAGAACCTGGAGTGGGTATAGCAGCAGGTTCAGCGGGCCTGGAGGGTGGTGGCAGAAGAGCTGTGATCCTCATCCTTCATGCACCTGTACTGTGCCCTCGGGCATGTCCATGACGGCTGGCCCATGTACATGATGAAGGGCTTGAGGTGGAGGATGGGTATGTCAAAGTGACCAGCTGGAGAGGAGATCTGTGCTGCTTTTGATTGTGTCCCTGATCTCCAAGAGGACAAGTTTGGGCTCTGTCACTTCCGGTCGCCTCCTCTGCCTGCTTTCTGTGGAGGTTGGAGCTGGGTGTGGGTGTGCGGTTGGGTCTCTGTTGGATGCCTCTTCTTGCTCCATCTGAGACAGGGGATCCTCCATTGTCCTTCTGGCATGGGGAGTGCAGCGTGGTGGGGGAGTCTCTGTCATGGGACCCTCCAAAGACACAGCTGGACCACGGTAGCTGTTCCTGGCTGGAAGAGGAGTGCGCTCTCTGTGCGGCTGTCTAAGGGAGAGGGTTGACAGAGGGGCTCTGCTCCTCGGTGGCGGATCTCACCCTCCGTGAAGCTGCACCTGGGCCGTGACATAGGTCTCCGTCAGTGAGCTTGACAGCGGGCCTGCCCGGATCTCTTCAGGTGAGCTTGCATACCAGGTGTGCCATTATATCCACCACCCCAGGAGGACATCTGAAGTGTGCCCAGGCTTTCCACACTTTCTTTCTCCACGCTTCCCTGCTTCCTCTTGGTGTCACGATAGAGCCTGTGGCCCTTCCTCCACAGGTACTGTTCGCCCTCAGCCATTCCAGCACCTCCTCCCTCATGGGCCTCAGAAATGGAGTAACTCTTACCTCTCCCCCCTTTCTCCTTGCCCTTGCTTTCTTCCTCCTCTGGCAGGGGCTTTCAGGGCCTTCAGCAGCAGGGCTTTGAGGGCCTTGGGGCTGGTCCACCACACAGCAGCAAGCAGGGAGAAGCAGCATGCAAGCAGCAGGAGAAGCAGCAGCAGGAGAAGCACCATCAGCAGCAGCAGCAGGAGTAGCACCAGCAGCACCAGCACACCAGCAGCAGCAGGAGAAGCACAAGCAGCAGCAACATCAGGAGCAGCGCAGCAGCAAGCTTCAGAGTCAGCGCCAGGGGGGGATTGGTGGTTCTTGTCCTTTCTGTTAGGGCTGCAGGATACGGCACAGGCTTCCTCTCTTCCCATGGTGTTTCTCTTTCCTCTGAATGGTGACGCTGCTTGCGAGCTGCATCCTTTTATATCCGCGGAGTTTACCACAATTCATCCTCCCCGGCGATGCGCATGAATAGCTTTGCATCCGCTCTGCATCGCTTATTGCTCCTATTAGGCGTTCCTGTGTTGCATCCGCCAGTCATCCGCTGTACGCATCCACTATGCCATCCACTCTTCCGCTACGCGTTCTGCTTCGCATGTCTTCCCGGAAGCCCTGCGGATGTGTCACCCCGCTTCATCTGCTTCCATCCGCTAGGCTTCTACGAACTCGCTTTAACATCCCCTTACATTCTCCTTACGGTTCCATTCCTTTTCCCATTGTTGTCGCACTCTTTATGCAAATTTTGAGCAGGCCTTTTGAGAGCCGGATAACAACGGATGCAAAATTTGCTCATCCGCTGTGTCCTTTTTACATAACGTTTTGCAATCCGTTGGCCGGTGTGACCTAGCCCTTTAGTACAGTTGAAGGAATGGGTGGAACTTAACAAATAAGGAAATTAGTTTTAGAAGGCCACATCTTCCAGAGGGGGTGGCCATTTTTTTTATGGGATATAGGGAAAAACCAAGCCAGAAATACTTTCCACAGACACTTATGAGAGATGCATTATTGACCAATTGAAGAAAAATAAGGAAAAAACATTATTTAAGGATACCAATTCTGGATTTCAACGATGGAAGTGATGATACACCCAAATAATTTGTTATCACTAAGATGATTAAATACAAGGACTTATTGGTGTGCAAGGAAATTTTGAAATTGTGGCAGGATCTCCAAGGACAAAGGAGTTACAAATTGATAGATGGGCATATGTTCAAGTTTGCAGAGTAATACAAACAGGATATGAAAGAATTTGGGAATCAATAATAAACTTCAGGAACCTAGACAAAATTATATATATGCCCATGAAATAAAAAAAAAAATAACAAAATTTTATAATTACTTACTAGAGGCAGAATTAAAAGGAAGAAATTGTTAAAGGGAATATGATAGGCCTGGAGTTGGCATATAGGACTTAGTAATCACTTAATAGAATGGAGAAAGGTCTGGAATAGAAATAAATAAAATCAAAAATTGGCAGCCTACAAGGAAAAATGCTATAAGATGTTTTACAGAATGGCACCTTCCCCCCTCTGAGATTAGCGAAAATGTGCCCCAACATGGTCAAATTCTGGAAATGTAAATAAAAAAGGAGGGAACTTTTTCCATATGTGGGTGGACTTGTATAAAGGCCTCAAAAATATTGCAGAAAAATTAGAAAATGGTTGGAGGAAATGACAAAGAACAGATTGAATTTAAATCAGAACTCATTTTATTACGGGATCTTTAAGTGAACACTCTAAAAAAAAGTGAAGTACACAAAAGTACATATTTTGACCAGTGGCCCAACTGCCTTTGCCACAGTGTTGGAAGCAACCTCATAATTCCACAAAGGGAAATATTATTCACAAAAATAGCAAATTGTAGCAGAGATTGGACAGATTAACTTTGCATTAAAAGGAAAAGGACCATCTGTCAGCTGGTGCTCTTTCAAAATCAAAAAAGAATACTTAGACTCCTTTAATCAGAGAAAAGATATCTTTTAACTGGAAATCAAGTGTGAGCAACAAAGAATTCTGAATCTGAGACCAAATGGCGCGGAAATCCACATATACCAAAGTAATGGCAATGTTCCACCCCAATAGTTTAAATTGGCTCACATCCAATTAAAATCTGTGTATATTATCATGTGGGCATCTCCAGATGGTGATGAGCGCTTCTGTCCGTTGACCTTTGACATAGTTTGGATAAAGAGTTGGCAGCTGCGCATAGCATAGGATAGAAACCCAAGCAAGAAATGTGTACCACCCCAGCTGATACAGGTTCTGGTTTTTGTTCCCCCCCTCCTCGCCTCGTTACTGTATGGACAGCCGAACGATGCAAAGCAAAGGGAGAAAAACTTGAAGGCGTTGATAACATCAATTGTATGTATGTTGGAACGTGCTGGTACAAATGGATAGAACAAAGATCGATTAAACAATAAAGGGCACAAGAAGAACACCATACATACACACACAGACAGAGACATATATATATATATATATATATATTATATATATATATATATATAGATATATATAGTATTCTATATATATATATATATTATATATTATATATTATATATATATATATATATATATATATATATATAATAAATATAATATTATGATCTTTGGTTATCGGTTTTTCTCCCACATAGAATTGGAAGTATCTAGGCAACGTTTCGATGACAGTCTCATTCATCATCTTCAGGCTTGTTTCTTGCAGCTCTGTGCTTCTCAGAGTAATGTGAGGCTTGGCAGCTGCTTCTTCTTTTAACTGCTAGTGGGGTGTGACTTGATTGGGTGGGGGTTTGGCTGTGTTCTGATTGTAGGGGGTTTGGCTGTGTTCTGATTGGCTGGGGGGTGTCTGCTTAGGTGGGGGCCTGGCTGTGCTCAGCTTCGTCTTAGTTCTGCTGGGGATTGAGTGGTGAGTGTGGATCTATGTTGTTTGGGCTTTGTGGTCGTGGTCATGCCAATCTTCATGGTAGGTGTCAAGTTTTGCTTCCTTGTATGGGTCAGAGGGGTTTGAGGTGGTAGTGGTGGCAAGCTGCAGTATGGCTTCTTGGTTCATGGTGGAATTGACGTCTGCTGGAATCATCTCTTCTACTTCATTGCTGTCAGGTCTTTTTTCAATCTCTATGGCTTCTCTGATATTCTGTGTTGGGTTTTTCTATAGTGGCTAGGGTTTTAGGGCCATTGAAGTTTGATGTTGTGACTTGTGCGTTTTCATGTGTTGGACTAGTGAGGAGGTGTTGTTCCAGCTTTTCTTACTTGCATTTTTTGTGTTTCAATCCTAGGCGGGTACTTATTCTTAACTTATTTGGTCTGTCCAATGTAATGTGGCCAGCATGATGTACAGACTGTCAATCATTTGGAAGCCTGCACTCTCAATAGAAAGATCTCCACAACCACAGGCAGGCAAAAACCTGAGCACAAGACAGACTCCTCTGATGCTCAAAGCTCAAACACCCCCCCACTCATTGCCAGCACGCCAGGTGAAAACCCAGCTTTGCTGTGCGAATAACGCCGTCCTTTACACGAAGCCAAAGCTGCACTGAAAGCCTCCAACACAAGAACAGAAGTGTTGCCAGCCAATCAAAGCCACAAAACAGACAGAAGAAACCAGAAACAGAACCAATCAATCAAACTCCAAGTCCCATGAACACAGACCCAGGTTAATAGCCAATCAGAATAGACCAGCCTCAAATTTGAAACAGAGGAACTGTGAGACACCACTTCCTTACAGAAGCTCTGATGATGGCAGACGAGATTCTGCTGAAACGTTGCTACAACTTTAACAGAACTACAATGACGTGGGATAATACCAAAGGAAGCTGAACAGCACAACTATATATATTATATTATATATATTAATATATATATATATATATATTATTGTGCTGTTTAGCTTCCTTCGGGTAATTATCCCACTCATTGATAGTTCTGTTAAAGTTGTAGTAGCACGTTTTCAGCAAGAATCTCATCTGCCAATCATCAAGGCTTCTGTATGGATGGTTTCTGCACAGCTTTGGTTTCAAAATTCGAGGCTGGTCTATTCTGATTTGGCTTTCGGATTTGAAACGCAAAAGGTGTGAGACCCACAAACAACAGAAGCCCGCGATGGCAAGAGATGAGACCCCGCTGGAAACGCCGCTACAAACTCCGAAAGCACAAACACAACTTTAACAGAACAACAATGACGTGGGATATATACCCGAAGAAGCTAAACAAGCAACATTAAGTACCGCGAAAGCTTAAAAAAAAAAAACACAATATACTATTGGACTAGTGGAGTGTGTGTCAGCTTTTTACTTCTATTTTTCTGTTACATCTAGGTGGGTAACTTATTCTTTCTATTTGGTCTGTCCGATGTATGCTGTCCCGCGCATGATGTACAGGGAATTTCGTATATGCCTTGGTTTTCCCAGTCAATTTTGTCTTGGGGTTCCTCAGGGCATGGCTGCTATTTTTTGTCGTGTTTTTGAAGGCAGTCTTGATGTGATGCCTGTGTAGTATCTTACTGATTTATCTGTAGTCCTCTTATGTAGGGCAAGACAGGCTTGTTTCATAGGTCTGTTTTGTCTTCTAGGTCTCTGTTATGGTCTTTGGTGTGTTTTTTTGTGGATCAAGCTGGTGATTTTGTTTTTGTGGAAGCCATTGGCTGTCTCAATACTTCAGTCGGCCGTGCATAGTCATGTCTTTTTATGTGTCGTTATCTGCCAGGCATTTGGTCTGGTAATTAGGTGTTTCGCCATTGGAATTTATCTGTGCTGGGTTGTTGGTGGATTGGGCGTTGAGTCGCGGTTGGTGTGTGTTTTCTTTTTGGTATAATGGTGTGTCCCAGTGTGCCATCCTGTTCTTTTGTAGATGTAGTACTCTAGAATGCGTAGTTGTTTGTTATATTTCCATTTCCATGGTGAACTTGATTTTGGTGGTGGTGTGCTGTTTAGTGTGTTAGGAAATTGTTTAGGTTTTTCTTTTCCATGGGGCCAAATCACAAATGTTGTCATCGATGTATCTTAGCCATAGTTTTGGGTTTGTGTGTGGCATTAGCCAGGGCTCTGGATTTCGACTTTTCCATGAACAGGTTTGCAAATGACGGGGACAGTGGTGATTAAAAGGAGCCCCTATGGGATACCACTGTCACCCGTCATTGAAACCTGTTCATGGAAGAATTCGAATCCAGAGCGCCCTGGACTAATGCCACCTTGTCTTGCCCTACATAAGAGGTACTACAGATAAAACAGTAAGATACTACACAGGCATCACATCAGAACTGCCTTCAAAAACAGACAAAAAAATAGCAGCCATCCTGAGGAACCCCAAAGACAAAATTGACTGGAGAACCAAGGC
>BHFT01063262.1:0-10951 GCA_004320025.1 Laticauda laticaudata
TAATCTGTTTGACATCTCTGCGGTTTCGCCAGCGCCTTCGCCAATTTTAAAGACGGACCGGTCCTCAGTTCATTGCTTTCTAAGAACATAAGAAAGCAATCGATATACGATTTCCAATCCTCCTCATCAGGATTGAATGGTGCGGGTGGCGTATTGTTACTGGCCATCTCTCTCGCTCGGTTCAGATCGCCGTGTGCTTCAGTCTCACCTTTTATGACAATCCCACCTTCGTTGCCAGTGTTCCGTCTGGAAAGAAGCACGTGAGACTGGGTTCCAAACAACAATTTTATTTAAACTCGCAAGGCAAAAGATACGGAACATAGCCCAAGCCGCGGCAGCCCCTTATATAGCGGCTTTGCCTGCGGCTTGTGGCCAATGACACTCATTTAACTGTTCCCGCTGTTTGGAGGCTTCCCGGATTGGTTCTTAATCAACCAATCTGTAAATGTCCTTTTTGACCAATCAGAATGAGGGACTTGGAACCAACCAAGTTCCATACAGAACAGTTACACTCAAACTTGTGGAACCTGACTTGTGGAACTTGAATTAAAGAACTGAAAGTTACTTTGTTGGTAGATGGGAAGCACTTGCTATCTCTGGTCTTAAATAAAGCTAAGCAACATTGGTCCTCATTTTATTTCTCATAGGAGATGACCAAAAACTCCCTGGTCCAGTAATTATATTAGGAAACAATATCAGAAAGAGACATAACTACTACTTCTTGTTTACTTCTACTTGCTTTTATGGAAACATCATGTGGTGGGACTTGCTTCTTTCACCACAAATATTTTGGAGGTTTGCAATGTTATCACTAGCTGCAGAGAAAAGACGTCAAGAGGTAACTTCATTGTTCAACTTCATTAGCTGCCATGCCTGGAAGTGATAATTTTTGATGCCTTTTTGCAAATTGAAATTCCCATAAAATACAAGTCTAAAAAAGCCTACATTTGCTAAGCTCCTGATGAAGTTCTTTCTTAGCTGTCAATCATTATGGAAGTAACATGAGGTAGAAGTTTTATTATTTCTACTTATTTTCTTTCAACCTTCAGATTTTGATTTCCCAGATGGATTCTAGTACAAGCTCTCAATATGGTCCATGCTGAACAGAACTTCATTTTTGTTTTGGATCCCTTAGTAGCTACTTTGCCTTCTTTTTGCATTTTGAAAAGATGTAGGCTATTAATGAGAATTCTTTATGAATTTAAGCCTCTGTTCCTATTTTGCTGCCACAACGCAATGCTTTTTTATCTGTAGCCCCAGGCTGCAACTTTTAAATAGGTAAAAGTGAGAATATAAGCAAACCCAGGTTAATGTGAATACAGAATACAGAACTACAACTAATCCAACGTAATACATTCGTTTCAACATTACAACGCAAACTCTTATAAAATTAATCCAAGATGGCTGCAAATATTTTTGCAGTTAATATATTGTGACATTGTAACACAAGAGAAACTCTACAATCAGTAGGTGATTAGAAAACAACTATGCTATTCTCTGTTGTCCCTTGATGCTATAAAGATAGCATGCCAAACATACGTCAAAAATTATTTGTGTGGTCTAGCCCAGCATCTCTCTCACTTACCATTTGGAGACAATTACAAAGCTAAATAAATAAACTCTATAAGTAAATTAAAGCAACATGCAGCTGGGAAAAACAACAGCTGTGTAGTCTCTGGAACCTATAGGTAACCAGATCCAAGCATTATTTTTATTATATAGGATCATCAGAGGAGCAGATGCTGAAGACAGCCAACAGAAATGATTGATGGAACTTTCTGCCACTGGCTTACACAGTGCTCCAAAACAGGAGATGCAGAAGCAGTATTGGTAATTGAAGGAAATGAATTATGCCTAACCAATTGTGCCATGTTTAGCATATGCAAAAGCATCATTACAAAATAATAGTTTACTGAAGTAAAATATGTTGTGATGGGAGACACAGAGCACAATGCAGCACTGCAACATAGAATTTAGCTTAATATGTTAAGGGATTTATTTCTAATGACAGAGGAATAATGAACAACATATAAACCAGCTAAGCTCAAAAAGATAAGGATAGGAAAGTAAATTTAAAGAAATACTTTTTGAATATAAATAATAATATTCATCTTTCCCACTGGCTCTGGAATACATGAAGTAGAAGGGGATGCAAAGAAACTGATAAGAGTTTTCTGTCATTAAAACTCCCCCATCTGCAGGCTTCATGAATTTCTCTCCTAGCTCCTTCAAGTGGCCAGCTAAGGCAGTTGGATCTGGAAGATAATTAGGTCTTCCCTGGAAGAGGATATAGAGCTATCTGCCTTGAAGGATTTGTTCGCATTGCTTGAAAAAGTCCTTCCTTGTTGCAAATTTATTTTCACCCAGTCTCCAACCTTTTCAATAACCCCAAGGTTAGGGTTAGGGTTAGGGTTAGTGTATTTTAGAGGAATATTTTATTTTATCTGGATCCTGTCCAGGTAGGATTAAGATCCAGGCATGGACCAATGATGACTGCTTTGCTAACCAGATAGGAAGAATATGCCTGTTAGACTCTAGATAAAATCTAATGCCATAGATGCTGGTGTCCTTCTGGAGTTGTCTCCAACATATTATGGAGGTCCTGGTCCTGCCTAAATGGAAATTCCTCTCACTAGTCATGGGGGAAAATGTCCATGTTTACTCCACTGTGGGCTTCTGCAAGGCTTGGTGGTATCCCATGGCATTCAATTTCTACACAAAAGCACTGGGAGGTCAGTCAGAGTTATTATATTGTTATCACATGTTTTTACCTGACCAAGCCAGAAATGTCCTGAAGTCCTGAAGTAGCTTGGAGACTAGGAGGATATGGATCAGGAAAAGCAAGCTCAGATTAAATCCTACCAAGATGAGTTGCTACAGAATTGCAATTCTTCCAAAGAAGATGACCTGGGATTTCAGAATTCTAGGTTCTTACTGAAGCAGCGCTGGAAGCAAGATTAGTTATGTTCTGGAAATTAGTCTAGCTTGGCAATGTTTAAAATGTAAAACTTCAACTTTATAATCATAATATCAGAAAAGAATGTCATCATGATGGCATTTGGAGAAGTGTTTATCTTAGCAGTGAATGCATCTGTAATTGAGAGATTGTAATTGGCACTGCATTTTGCATTTCATTTGAAAGAGATCAATTAGGAAGTATTATAGGAATACGTATCATGTACTTCCTAATTACATCTAATATTCACTCAATCATGTTGATGCTATTTCTGCAAATGAACTGATGAAAACCTTCACACAGAATTGTTCCAAAATACTTCAGAGTTTATAGAAAATATTTCCCTTTTTGTTTGCTAAAATTATTGGTGATGATATGGAAACATTACACAGTTAATTAAGATTATCCTCTAGACAGAATCTGAAATGCAGGAACAAGAACCCATAGACTGGGTTCCTAAGGCAACTCTAGAAAAAGTGATTTGGAGGATAAAGCTTGTTGATAATATGTACATTTTAGATATGACTTTTTTCCCTTAAAGTGATTATCTCCAAACTACATCAAAGGCTTCAAAAGCCAACAACCTTGCAATTAGTCAAGTATTTCAAAATACCTTATGTAAATGCAAAATCAGACAGTTATTCAAGGTATCCAGCCTCAATCTAATTTCCATTAATCATCTGACCTAGAATTAACTGGTCACATTGAGGCTTTTCCAATAGCATCCAAGAACTCAATTCAAACCAGCTAGGTTGCCAAAAAAGAGATTTTTTTTAAAAAAGTTTAAATTTAAAAAGAAGGAAAAAAATTGTTTAAAGGAAAAAGAACTTTATTGTATATAAAAGCTTAGAATGCCCCCTTGTTTGGTATTTTAAAAAGAAAGTTTTCTACATAAAGGAATCAGTCGGACAAATCCCAATACAAAAAAAGAAAGAAAAGAATAGAAAAACAAAGCTTTTTTTAAAAAAAAAGCTTTTGAAAAGCTATACAGTTTCTACAAAGCAGCTTTTGCAGCAGTTTAAAAAGATAAACAGGGCTTTAAAGTGCACTTTTTAATATATATTTTTTTCAACTCCATACCGCTCACTCAGATGACCTGTTGTTTTGAAAGTGACAGAAACAATTCAGAAATCCGCCACTTCAACCATTAAGAAGGGAGTGGAAACCATTGAAGATAGAATAAGGAAATATCAGACTCGCTAAAATTGCCACCTACATCATTAAAAAAAATAATCACATATTTTTGGTCAAACTATGTAAAAGGTCTCCTGAAGTCAACACAATATCAACTATGCCAATAAAATAGAAGAATGCCTGGTCATTTATTTATTTATCACACATACGAGGCTGCCTGAGGCCATAACATTATGGATTATATATTATCTTTTTGGAACTTAGGGTTAGATGTCAGGCAGAAAGAGGAAATAACTTTTTCCCACACTCTTTTCTGCACTCTTCTGGTGCAATGTTTTGCAACATTCATTCACTTGACTTATAAACTACATTTATTATATATATATATATATATATATATATAAAACAACAAAACGGTGTCCAAATTACATTTTTCTCCTGTATTTTCCACAATGACAATACATGTGAAATGGGTTGGTACAAGTGTGAGTGACTAGATCAAAGTCATCTGGTTGTCCTCTGCACTTAAGGAAGGACTAGAACTCCAAGTCTGCCATTTTGTATATAGTTGTACAGATAACTTAACTTCAGGGCAATGATAAAAGATTTTCCAAAATATAAATTTCAGTTAGGATAACTCAGAGTTTCTAGAAGCTGATAATAGTTAATGTTTTTTTTTAATTATCTCAAAATACTTCATAGGCTTCCATAACACAGTATTGAATCAAATACTGTTTTAAATAAAATATAGAAAGTACATTTGGAAGAATGTTCTTTGTCCAATTAGACTGACCTTCATTTATTTTCTCTCAAAATTTCTTGGAAGAATTTATTCTGAAGGTCCCTCCAACTGAAGTTTACATCTTATTTTCATATGAGACTCAATGATCAGTTGGAGAGATGGGGAAATATTTGGAGAAATGACAGCTAGCCCAAGTATTGCACTAAAATCCTTTGTAAGGATTTTAACCATCTTAAAAATCCTCAGAATTGTAAACTGAGAATAAGCTCACCAAAATTCAGGTGAAATTTTACTTTAAGTGAATTCTTGAGGACAACTTTCTGATTCCTTCCTACTGCGTATGTTTATGCCTCTCAGTCTTGTGACTGCCTGAACTAGTCCCTGCAGTTTCCTTGACAAGATTTTTGGAAGTGTTTTGCCATTGCATTTTTTCTAGAGCAGGGGTGTCAAACTTGCAGCCCACAGGCAGATGCGTCATGCGCTGGCCACACCAACACCCAAACTAGCAAAGGGAAAAAAGCCACAATATGTCATGTGATGACGTGAGTTTGACACCCCTGTTCTAGAATCAAAAGAGAGTGATTGGGTCAAGGTCATCCAGCTGACTTTGTGCCTAAGGGGGGGAATTGAAATCACAGTTTTCCAGTTTCTAGCCTGTTGTCTTAGTCAGTGTATCAAAATGGCTCTTCCTTAGTCTATTAGGTCTCAATTTATTACAACCTGGAAGAGATCATTCTAGATGATTCTAGAATAAGTCAATACTGTGACTTCTTATCACTGTCCATTTGACCTGTGCATTTGGAGAGTTGATTTCAGTCTTTTCAATCATTAAGCTACTCATGAACTTTGGAGAATCTGAACTGAATATTCGTTCAGTAATTAAACTACCCACACCTTGTCACTTTATCACAATCTGTTATGCTGAACATTAAAATGCCACATAGCTGACAGCCAGAAAAATGCAAGGAGGATATCCATAAAGTAAATGAAGACACTTTTAGAAAAGAAAAGAAGGAAAAGATTGTGAGAGAGAGATAAGTGAAGGAGCTTTGAATGAGTGGGAGGATGCAGTTGTAGGTAGCTGCACTCATTGACTTTCCTGAACTTAGTTCCACCAAGAAAGCATTTGAGACATTTGCTAATTATTCTTTAATTTACTCTTCCCTTGCAATCACCCTCGTACCAGGAAGAACACTTTAGAAACCAGCACAAGAATGCAGACAATATATGTCAGTAAAGCTTTGACCAAAACAAGTTTGAAGAACCTTGGCTTAGACTCTTATGCTTTGGGAGCGCCAACAAACTCAGTTATTGGCAAATTGGTAAAGTAGGCTGAATGGTTGCAGTCTCTGCCTTCAATTATTGATGAGCCCAGTTGGAAAGAATGATTTAAAGATCTTTCTGCTGGTTCTAGACTTCCAAGTATATAGGCAACAACATGTTGAATATGTCTTCCATCAAAGTAGGGAAAATGTGGGTTGAATTCAATGTCTGTTAGGAATGACTTGCAGATGGAATGGATGGAGGTATGGCAAAAGTCAGAAGACAGACAAATAACTGACTGCTGTAATAGGAATCACACATATAATAATCCACATAATTATTACATTGAACTTTTTTTGTTATTACTGCATAGAAAGTGTGAAACTATGAAAAACATCCCCTCTCTTAGAGCAGTTGCATCATAATCTATAGTGAAAATAGCTAAAGTTGCCAATGTGTTTTGTAATAAGACCTCAATGCTAAACAATTGCCTAGAAGGGTTTTTAAAAACTTCCCCATTATCATTTCATGCCCAGGCTTAAAAAACAAAAGTACAAACCTTATAAAACTATTTGCTAAGTGGCTTTTGCTACTGATCAGAATGGAATTCCAGAAGAACAATGTTTCAAATGTTACTGCCTGAAGCTACATTTGAGAGAAAGTTTAACCACAGAGAATGAAAAATAAATATTGTATGCACAAAAGACTCCATTTCTCTTCCTGCTGCAAACGCTGAAGGACTTTAAACAAAAAAATGATGCTAGAGATGATAGTTGAAAATTCCCAAGTCCCCCTCATTTGGTTTGAAGTGTAAACCACTACAAGCAACTATCTAAGAAAAGAGATGTGGAGCATCACTTCAGCATTATTACTCCAGTATATATGTAGCTACATATTCTACAACAATGTTCAAAACAGTCTTTGTCCAAAGATAGGTGCAGTTCGAAAACTAAGAGACAGTGGAAGAAAGGAGGTGGAGACTTTAGAAAACCAGAGATAGAATTACACCATACAATTATCTTGTTCTCTTAAAAATGTCAGTAAAGGGAACATCTCAATGCTCATGCTAAAGTGCAATTATGATAGCATTATCTGACATAACTTCCTTTGCCTTCTTCCCAAAATAAATTAAGAATATAAAGAAACAGCATTGTTCAATTTGTATTAATCAGGAAGTTTTAAAACATGTTAAAAGTGCCTAAGATTAACATTGTAAACCAGGGAAGGTTGACAATAATACTGCTCAACAACTCCCAGCATCCTTAAAGATTGCTCAATCTGGTTGGGAGGAATACAGGTAGGCCTTGACTTAGTTCCAGTTGCTTAGCCATGATGGTGCAGTGATTAGAATGCAGAATTGCAGGCTAATTTATCTCATTTCTAGGAGTTCAATCTTCACCGGCTCATGATTGACTCAGCCTTCCATGCTTCTGAGGTCAATAAAATGAGGACCAAGATTGTTGGGGGAGATATGTAAACCACTGTATACAGCTTAGTAGGGGCTGTAAATCACTATGAAGCAATATATATATCTACATCTAATTGCTAGTGCTACTAGCAACTATTCAAATTTATGATTACCCTCCCCCCAGTGGTGGGATTAAAAAAAAAATATTGGTTCTGTGGGCATGGCTTGGTGGGCATGGCAGGGGAAGGATACTGTAAAGTCTCCAGTCAGAGGTGATATTTGCCACTTCTCTGAACTACTCAAAATTTCCACTATTGGTTCTCCAGAACTGGTCAGAGCCTGCTGAATATCACTTCTGAATCTCCTGAAAAACTACTTATGACCCCATTTTTGAAGTTTTAATGTTGGGGGACCCCTACGCTGACATTTGGCTACTCAGCACTTGGAAAGTAGTCTGCATTTACAACCATTTTCAGAGCCCTGTGGTCATGTGATCGGAATTTACAACATTTTTTTGGGGGGGGCTGGAAATCAGCATTTACTTCTGGTTTTCGGAACATGCTATGTATGCTTTATATGGAGGCTGCCTGTCAGGTGTGAAAGACCTGGTCCATATGTGACATTTAATTGATTGTTTTATTGCTAAAAACTGATTCATCTTCTCAACTAATGATTCATCGTCTCAACTAATGATTGGGACCTGCTTAGAATTAGCTAGGGTTAACGACACTCAACAGAGGTTGAATTTTGTTCCTTTGTGGCCATGTAGGGATTCTAGGCTGATCTCCCTTTTCACTCCACCCCAGGCTCTTCTGACACACATTCTCCTACATTGCCCCTGAAGAATATTCAGAAGCTTCCATGGGTGCAGAATAATTGGTGCATGTGAGACCACTGTCCCACAAGCCACATGGGCTTCAAGTGTGTTTGTGTATTCAATTCAAGGTGCTAATAGTAACTTTAAAACCCTCATGACTTGGAGCCAGGTTACATATGGACCACTTCTTCCAAGGTGTTTCTACCCTTCCTGTCCAATCCAGCAGTTAGGATATGTTTTGGGGACCATCAGCTAGAAAGTATTAGTTAATGCAAGGGTCTTCAAACTTGGCAAGTTTAAGACTTGTGGACTTCAGCTCCCAGAATTCCTGAGCTAACATGACTAGAGGAAGAATTCTGGGAGTTGAAATCCACAAGTCTTAAAGCTGTCAAGTTTGAAGACCCCTAGGTTAGTGGATCCCAGAAGGAGATCCTTCTTTGCCATTGTCCATGTCCTTTGGAACATCATTGCTCTGTGTTAGCCTGGATCCTGCTGGCCTTTTGCAAGACCTTGAAAATATGATTTTGTGTCCAAGCCTGGGGCTCCTGAAAAGCCTGTTTTCTGGTTGTGTTAAGAGGTTTTTTTTGTCATTTATCATTCTGCTTCCATTTAAGTCACCCCTTCCCCTCCCTGCTTTGATTCACATTTCTTCCTTCAGTTTCTTCTATAGTTGTCTCTCTAAATTTAGGATAAGCAGAGGCATTATTTATTTATTTTCCTCACAAAAGAAAGGGGTTGGGGGAAACTGTCTTTGCCTATGTGCCAAAGGATATATTTCCTTCTTACCCTCAAAGTGGACAGAGGGCATCTCAAAACTTACTGCATATTCTAGTTTGCAGCGGATAGTCTGATGTATGTGGCTTGATATTAACCACAGTATACATGTACACTCCTTAAAAAATGTGCATTTGTATAGTGTATATAATCTTGCAAGCATAGAACTACCTACTTGTGCCCCAAGGAGAATTTATTTCAATTTGGTTTTGAAACTTTTCAAGAAAGTAAATGGGAATCTGGTATATAAAAACTTTATTATATACCAGTGTCCAATTTGCATGCCCCAAATTTGTCTGAAAGATGTACCTCTCCCTTTTTCAGACTATTCATAAGTTTGATTTCCCATGTACCCAAGTTGAAATCTCTGGATCTTGGAGAATTATCGTATTCCTGTTCCCACGTCAACAGATCCATCAATAAGATAAGAACAAGAAAGTCTAAACCCAAAATAGCCTATAGATCTGTAAATCTTCTGACTGTAAAACACAAAAGAATCAAAATACAGTCCCAAAATGCAGCAGTGGTTGAAATGTCCAATCTAACTAATTTGAGAATATAAAATGAAGCTCTGGTCAATTATAAGCATCCTATTAGAAGCTTCCCATAATTTTCCAAAGTCATTGTATGAGCTCCATCAGGAATACATCTTCAGAGACTTCACCCTAGACTTGGTTTTGTCATCTCCATTAAAATAAAAAAGGGCTTTGACTTCTCAAAACTGCAGAGACTTTTCGTTTTCATCTTTGCTTCATCTTCCCTTTTCTTTTCCACTTAAATCACTTGTGTGAAATCTTAATCAGATTCATCCTGTTATTTAGAGCCATCTGCAGTTAATCCTAGAGATTAATTGAAAGTGGAAGCTGTCTCAAAGGAGACATCTTATTTTTATTTTATTACCAATCTTATTTTGATCTGTAATAAGCATCCTCCTTGAAGATTTGGTTGGGCACAGAGAATTATCTGCCAAACAACCTTCCTAGCATATTTTGGCTTTTAAAAGGCTGCCAGGGAGGCTGAACCAATTTCTGAAAAAGCTAAACCCCTTTGTCTGTGGGAATGATATTTTATTACTTCTACATATTCACAATGCTCTTGCACATACATATTCATACACACATCACAGTTATCCTGGAAAATAATGATCACAATTAACTTCCTCTCTGAAGCAGTCTGGCATGGGGAAATCACTCATTTTCATTTCATTTCCAAGTTTGCATGTGTTCACCCATCAATTTGTTCTATCCTGTTCTGCATTAAGTAGGTTATTTTTAATTCTTAAATATTAAAAAACCCATTTAATACATATGTTTAAATATATTTGCCCTGCATATATTTTGATACTGGATTTGGTCATTCAAAAAAGAAATTAGAAAAGGACTGAATGACTGATTCACAATTGATTATGTAGGTCAAGTTGGTTTGCCTGAGTATTCCAAAATTAAATTGAAAACATTTGTAAAATAACCTGGGCTGTGTCTCCATATGCAACAGAGAGATCAGCCAGAAGAACAGTCTTTTTGAAACTCCCTTTTGAGTCTATTTTGAGTCCAAAATGGTTGACTCTATCTCTTCACATAAAAACCCAGCACAATGAGGTATGAGCTTTCTTACAGAATTGCTGGCATTCAACAGTGATAGGTCTCATCCAAGACAATGACAAATCCACATACAGACAGGAGGTTGTACAACTTGCCTCGTGATGTAACTGGATCAATCTGGAACAGAACACATTCAAAACTGTACAAATGGTGGTAGACTTTAGAAGAAACCCTTCCAAACTACCACCTCTTACAATACTAGACAACACATTATCAACAGTAGAGACCTTCAAATTTCTAGGTTCTATCATATCAC
>BHFT01063265.1:0-17632 GCA_004320025.1 Laticauda laticaudata
CAGAGAGAGATTATGAGATTACATGAAGGTGGGATTTTAATTTTCTTGACTTATTCTTGTGCCCATGGTGAACTTACTTTTGACTTTGTGCTTCATGAAATTTAATGATTAATCCAAAATCACTTACAGGACAGCATTAGAATATTGTTACTATTTCTTTACATATCTTGCGGGAACTTTCTTCCCTAATTTATTAAAAAGATGAAAAAATATACAGCGGTGGTTAACTGAAAGTCAGACCCTATCGACTTTTATCATATAGAATTTTCATTAAATATTTAATTGGTTGTCATTTCCAACAATACTTGCTTAAGCGCATGTCACACTTTTGCACCAAACAGATGCAACGAGGAGTAAAATGTTAAAAAAAGCTTGCCATCCGTTGGAAAACGTGATGCATCCCATTGTGTACTCCACTGCATCGTTTTTCATAACTCTCTATCGGTCCAGCATCCGTCTACTGTGATTTCATAACCGCTCAAAAGTTTTGAAGCCTGCACAAAACATTTTGAGTGGATGAAGTATCAACGTGTCGTTCCACATCGGCTACGCATACGGGGAACCTCTGTTGTAAACGTTCCGTTGTCATCCATTCGCATCGCTATACTCGTTAGCAATGCCGCTGCGCATGCCGCGCAAGCCTGCCAAATCGCTCACAGGCGGAAAAACAGACACAGGGAGGGAGCAAATGGAGCGGAAAGGACACACAGCATTAGTAGCACGGACGTAGAAAGGATGAAAGCGGGATAGCCAGCTCGGATTAAAAAGCATTAAAATGGAAAACGTTCGTATAAACCCCGGGACGTTATCTCAGATATTAGGATGTCTGGCAAGGATCCTGGAGTATGTGAAAGGACACCTAGTGAAACTGAATTTCCTATAAAAGGGGGGAGGAATCACCTGGGATCTCACTTTAGTCCAGGCAGCCGGTGGTGTGCAGACCTCTTCAGGCCTTGCTCTTGCTCTTCAGCATCATCCATTGATCTTCCACCATGGATCATCCGACACTCTTTTTGTAAGCCGCCATCATTCACCCACCAGAACCAAGCCCTCTTCCAGGCTCTTTTTCACCTTTCTACGGGAAGAAAAGGAGGTGGCCAAGAAGTGTCTGGTCCAAAATGGATGCGGGGAGAAGAGCAGAGTTTGGACTCCTATGACAAGCTGATGGTGGAGCTGATGGAACGAAGACATCGTGCACCTCCAGAACTTCATAGGATCGGCCGCCAGCCATGTTTGACGACAGTTTGGTGGACCGGCTGGAGACCACCGGTTGACCAAGGCAAACACCCAACTTCCGTCCAGCCTGACCCTGGCTGAAGGTGGCAGCTGATCTGGCGCAACCGTGGCCTCAGGGACCATCTACAGGAACGATGCTGGTGAGCCTGGGGGTGCCACACACAGACACCATCAAACATTGGGTGGTCAGAGAAGTGGTGCAGGCATCATCGAAGAATACCTGGAAGCGAGCTCCTCCAGTGTCCCTGCCACTGAACAAGGCTGGAGGGACAACTTGCCCAGAAGCAGTGGTAATCAGAGGTGGAAACTTGCCCCCACCGTTGGAGCCATAGATGGGAACACGTGCCTGCAAAGCTCCCAGTCAAGTCAGGGTCCACTTATTTCAACTACAGGGCTTCTTCAGCATCATCCTCTCGCCATGGTCGGAGGCTTTGACCTACAAGTTCATAGTACATCGATTGCTTCAGGCAACGGGTCAGCTTTCCAGATGCCAGATATACAACGCACAGTGACGCTCAAGGAGGGCTGGAACGCAAACCTCATCATGGGCTTCCCAGATGCCAGACCCCCTGCCCAACGACACGCAAGATGTGCCTACTTCATTGTGGGGGATGATGCCTTCTCCCTCAGAAACTCTACCTCATGAAGCCGTACGGCTTCCAGATGCTCACCCTGAAGAGAGAATCTTTCACTACAGGCTGTCCAGGGCAAGACGGGTGGTAGAGAATGCTGTATTGGCATCCTGGCCAACAGGTTCCAGGTACTCTCATCACTATGCAGCATCATCCACAGACCGTGAGGATTATCCGTGGAAGCTTTGGGCTGCATCCTGCACAAATCTCATGCACCACACCGCTACCCAGTGTTACAGAACAGGCTTTGTGGACACAACAAGGCAATGGGGACATGGAAGCCTGGTGAATGGAGGCAAGGGCGAAACCCTGATCGAACACTGTTGGGGATGTACCAGGGTACCAAACAGAAGCTTCATGTGAAGGGAAGAAAGGCAGCGCAACCTCCATGAAACAACTGGTGCAACTCCCCAGCTGGAGCAGTGGGTTGGCAAGACGGAAATGGAGATGCCTTAAATGGGATGCTTCCTTCAGCCTGTCTCATCACACTGATGAGAATTGTGCCATGTATGTGAAGTGCCCTTACAATTAATAGGGCAATTAATAAAGGAGTTGTGTTTATGTTGACATGTGTGGATCAATGATTAAATTGTTTTGATCAATAAAGGGCATAGGTGTGGCACCTGGGAGGGTGGACCATACAGCTCCCACTAATCTTGCACTGGAGCTTAATTATCCACAGCTATATCCATGCCACAGCTATACCCCATCCCACAGGTATCCCTGCCCATTAGCCCACCAGCTATTACCGCATTCCACAGGTATCCTGCCATTCCATGAGCATGCAAAGGCTTAACCATTTTCTCAAAAACTTTCCACCAAGACTTTATAAGTAAAAGAAATGACCCAAGTGTGTGAAGCAAAGATAACCTTTTTAATAACAGTTTAAGTAAGTGTAGGGCGTTTTTTAAAAGCAGAAGAACCAAGAAAAGTGTCCAAGCAATGATAAAGTCAACAGGTAACAACTCAGTCCTCTGGCAATGTTCCTCAGCTCACTCTGAGGGCATGCCCATGGGTCTCAGGTGTAAAGGGGACAGGGACTGGGACGGTGAGTGGCTGGAGTGCTGGTCCGAGCTCCATTGGCGGTGCCCCTGGACCCCGAGAGCGACAACAAGATGGTGTGTTCAGGAGCTCTCAGAAAGCTGGCTTCAGCCAGTGAGTGTGAGAGCCTTCATCCAGGACCTGGGATGTCAGTTCCAACACCGATGACAGATGCTCTTGAGGCCGGGCTGGCTGTGGTGTTGGGAAGGAGGAGTGTAGTGGGCATGTCTGGTGTGGCAGCGCTTGGCGAGGTGAGGCGTCTGTGCATGTGAGGAAACACTGTTGGCGCGGTCATCTGTGGCATGTGGCATCGTGCACCTGTGGCATGCAAGGAACCTGTCCTGACTGGAAGGGCACTCCATGAACGCTGCGCCACTGGAACTCCTGGTAGCGTCGCATTGCGTAGCGCGAGAGGGGCTGTGAAAGCCTTGGAAGGGCTGTGAACATCCGCTGAGGAGTCAGGATGAGGGAGCAGGTCAGGCCTGGAGCTGTGCGGTGGATGGCAGCCACGCTGAGCGCGACGCGCGACTGCATGGTGAAGCGCGCCGTGAACCTCTCCTTCCATCAACCTGGTACTGCTGGCTCGCACTGTCTCATGAGGTACTAGGTCACTAGTGAGAAAGGGGCTGCGTTTGAGGATGGGAAAATCCTTCGAAAAAGTTGACAGCTCGAGAAGGCGATCTGTCTCGACGATACGTTGATGGTGTGCCTGATCTCAGCAGGACAGTGTGCTCTGTCCCTTCCGTCTGCTCTCCTGCTCGACTCTTCTGCTGGAGTGGGAACTGAGGGTGTAATGTGTGTTGGTCCCTGGTGGTCGCTGCTTTCTTCTTGCTGCCATGTGTGTGAGAGAAACCTCCATGTCCCCACGACATCACGGAGTGTGCCAGACTGGGGGGTCTCTGTCGCGGGCACTCTGTGGACACCTGCCCGACACAGTCGCGTGCTCTGGTCAGAAGAGACTGGCTGTCTGTGGGCTGCAACTGAGAGTGAGGGTAAGACAGAGGGGATTGCTCCTCGGTGGGCGGACTCCACCGCTCCAGGAAGCCTGCATTTGCCATGGACATAGGTCTCCCGGTCGCGAGCTTGAACTGCGGCCTGGCCAGACGTGTCTTCAAGGTGCAAGCTTCCATACACAAGGTATGCATATCTTCCACCACCCGACTGCAGACATAAAGAATCAGCAGTGTAGCCAGGCTCTCCACCTCTTCTCATCCAAGCGCCGCCTGCTCCGCTTGGTGTCTCGATAGAGCGCCTGTGGCCCTTCCTCCACATTATACTTCTTCCCCAGCCATCTGCCAGCACCCCTCCTCATGGCTCCTCTGCAATGGAGTAGCTGGCTTCCTCTCTCCACTTCTCATCTTCTCCTTGCCCTTGCCTCTTGCCTCCCTCAGGCAGGGCCTCAGCACTCAGGGTTCTACGGGCTTCGGGGCTGGTTCCACACAGCAGCAGCAGGAGAAGCGCAGGAAGAGCAGCGCACACAGCACCAGCAGCAGGAGCACGCCTATGCAGCAGAAGAACCGCAGCAGCAGACACCATGCAGACACGCAACGAACCACAGCAGCCACCAGCGCAGAAAGAACCAGCAGCAAGCAGCACGCAGGTCAGCGCCAGGGGATGGATGGTGGAAATCTATCCCTCTTGGCCAGGGCTGGCAGAAAGATTGGCACTAAGCTTCTCTCTCTTCCCCATGGTACTCTGATGAAGATGTCTGTGGCAGCAGGTCTTTCCTCTGAAAGGTGACCTGCTTGCGAGCTGCCCTTTTATTCTCGTGGGCGACGCACAGCATCCTCCTGCACATGCGCATGATGCCACTACGCCGCCAGCTCTGACATCTGCTACGCATCCGCTCTGCATCTGCTACGGCAATCCGCTCTGCGATCCGCTACCGGCGCGCTTTTGCTATGCCCCTCGGAACCTGTGGGATGTGCCATCCGCTGTCATCTGCTAGGCTTCCGTTGAGCATCCGTTTTTACATCCTGATAGTCCTCCCGCGCCATCCTGTTGTCCGCTCTTGTTTATGCAATTTGGGGCACTTTTTTGAGAGCGGATACAACGGCGATGGAAAATTTGCTCGTCCGCTGTGTCCTTTTTACATACGTTTTGCATCCGTCAGGCGATGTGACCTGGCCTTTAGCCTTTTTGTGTACATTAAAATCAGTAATATTTTATTTGAATAAAAAACCGTAATAAACATATTATGGTTGGTCTAACTTTTGGTAAATCCAGTATAGATATGAAGCTGGGAAGAAGCCTTAAATTTGATCCTACTTTCACGAGAAACTGACATTATGGCATAATTGTAGGTAAAACATTTTTGGAAAGCTCATGGGAAAAAGGTTCATGAGCAAAAAATGAGATCACAACTTTGGATCAGCTCATTGTTCATCATCTGATGTTTTGCAAGAAGAATAATTTTTTCTAAATATATGGTTTCTAAATATATGGTTAGTTTTTTGCTGTAACTGAAAAGATGTGTGTAAAAGATGTGGCTAAAATAGATGTGGGAATCTATAAACAAGTTTGAAAGTGGTTGAGTAAGTGGTAGATTCTGTTATACGTAGATCTGCCAATTAACATACCTTTATTTTGTCAGAGCTTAGTTATTCTGCATAAGCGGTCTTTGTATATGTACTGCTTTTGCCAAATGGGCACCTCTGGACATTAATCTAATCCTATATATGGGCATATCTATTAACATTAATCAAACTTTGTGGCTTGGATGTCTGCACTGGGCCTTTGGCAAAATAATATTCTGTATTTTATAGGTCAACTAATTGTCTCCTTAAGGAAACCTGCTATTTGTGCTATAACTATAATATAGAAAAGCATCACAAAGAATCATGGCAGATTGCTTAGAAATAAGTGTACTTCTTTAAATAGTCATTTCTACAGGTATATAATTAGTTATAATTTGTTCTAGAGTAGTGTACTTATTCTGAACTCCTGTGTTGGAATCAGAACTGAGCTCCTTTGCACTATGCTCCATATGGACATATATAGACAGGTCCTTAGTCCTCCCCCAAACTTAGAATCTTCCTAGTAGTAGTCTATACTGATGCAAACCTCATATGTGTAAATATTATCAATGTGTTATGCTAATATTGCACTATTTTCAATTGTATCTTATGTTTTAGGCCAGGGGTGTCAAACTCAAGACACGGGCCCCAGATCTGGCCTGTGGGGTGCTTAAATCTGGCCCGCCTGGAAACAGAGAAGGACCGGCCTGTGGTGTCTCTGCCAGTGAAAATGGAGCTCGGGGGTGCTGCAGGTGACCCTCTTGAGCTCTTTTAACTGGCAGAAGATGCAAGAGACTGTCACAGCCAATAACAAAACTCGAGAGCCCATTTTTTTCTGGCAGAGTGCTCAGGCCGCCACATATGCCCACCACATGAGTGATGTGATGTCGAGCCCACTCGACCATGCCCACTCAGGCTCCCTGAGGTCAAACACAACCCCGATGCGACCCTCAATAAAATTGAGCTTGATACCCCTGTTTTAGGCTTAACTCAAAGTGCTTAACGTATGTGGCATAATATCCTTTGCAGCTTAGGGTCACAGTATTTACTTGCTGCTGTTTTTTGTATAAGGCAAAAATTTGATCAATTTCTCTGCTTTTGTAACTTGGTACACTACTTATTCCTTAACTGTAATATAATACTGTAACTTGGAACTGTTTTTACATTTAACACAGATTTGTTTTGGAAGGAAAAGAAATCCGTCTGAGACCACACTGTGCAATTTTTATTACCATGAATCCTGGGTAAGTGATAACTGTAGCTATCATTGTTCCACAACACCAAGACAGAAAGAACCTTTTTTGGGGAGGGGGGGGTTGTATTATTTTTTTTTACAAATGCAATAAGCTATGTTGTATGAACTGGTATTTTTGATACAATTAGTTTAATATTGTCCATAGTTTTGCACCTTCAAGATTTCAGAAAATAATATTTTTTATATTATATTTTTTAATATTTTGTTGATTTAGGGATTGATCATGGAATCTTTTAAATGCAAGGAATATGTACTGCAACTGAATTATATATTTTCAAAATGTTGTAGTTTTAAATTACCACTATTATCAATTTTAGAATGTTAGATAATTTTTCACTTGCATTTAAACATCACTTATTGCCATAACCCGCTATCATAATAGTGATCATAAAATTGTTTTCTAATCTAAACTGCAGTGAACTCTACTTTTTCAGACTAGTACTGTATCTTTGTTGAAAGGAATTTTTATTTGTGTGTGATAAAACTAACATATTGAAGTGTTTTTAATGAATGTGATGACATTAATTTTACTTTTAAGATACAAAGGTCGTGTGGAACTTCCAGACAACTTAAAATCATTATTTCGTCCTATGTCAATGGTAATACCGGATTATGAACTCATTGCTGAAATAATGTTGTTTTCAGAAGGTTTCAAATCAGCAAAATTACTCTCAGGGAAGATAATAAATCTTTACCAACTTTCTAGCAAAAGACTATCACTACAGGTAAAATACAAAGAATATATTTTTCTTTTTCGTATCCTAATTTTATTCTGGAATGGAGCTCAAAGTAGCTACATAGCATCTCCAGATGATGTCCCTTAGAGGCAATGATTGGAAAAGTTATGCAGAAATCAGATGTAAATATAGTATAAATTTACAGAGAAATATTCATCTGTTAAACTGAATAGAATGGCCTACTGTTCATAATGACAGCAAACTAGTTGAGGAGGTACAAGATAGTCCAAGAACCACAGAAATGCACACCTCTTCGCTTGCCTGTCTTTATGAATTTTGTAGGCCAAATATAATTTTTCTGCAGGAAATGCAACTTTCAGTAAATATGCTCCTGAATCCAGTACAGGATCCTTTCTGTTTCATTTCAAGTGCTATAGCAATGTTAGCTACCCAAAGTCACCAGCAAAACCTTAGGTCAGGGGTCTTCAAACCTGATAGTGTCAACTCATAAAATAGTTCTGTGATCTTTTTAGAGTTGCCAACAGAAAGGGAGGGGGAAACAGTGGGCAGCTTGCATTCCATAAATGTTTTCAAAGATAGTTTCTAGGTGACCAAGGTTTCTGCAGTGCAAAATTCTATCTGGAGAGTATGATTGATTACTCTTGGCTATGGATATGTCCCATTGGAGAATATGAATTATGATACATCCAGGGTGTTCCTGTACTCTTATTGACAAATATCCCACTGGATAATTAGTATTCTAGAGTTCTTTTGGCAGCCTTTTAGGTTCAGTTAATTTTCATTCCTGCAGTCTGAAATGAAAGATCATAAGATTTCTGTGATATTCTTTCAGATATTTGATATAATATCATATACCCTCACAACTGCCTTTTCCAATGCTAAACACATTCCACTCTTTCAATCCTTGTTCATATAATATTGTTTCTAGACTCTTTTATCTTAATTACTGTCTTTCTGTGAACTGTTCCAATTTCTCTAAATCATTCAAGCGCAGTGCCAAATTAGATGTAATAAACAAATAGAGTGGAGTGCATATCTTTTTTTCTTGCAGCCACACAACACTAATGCCTCATATTAAATTTGTAGTTACGTATTATTCCACTGTTGTTGTTGTTTTACAAATACTGATATCAGCCTAGTTATCTGCTATCCCATTTTTATTTCTAAGGAAAAAAAGTTGTGCTAATAATTACATTTAGAGTTGTTACTTTTGTTTCTCCAATTTATTTTGTTTCTATATTAGCTATCCACCTAATTCTGGGTCACCTGAAAAATTTATAAACATTCTACTTCCTATGAACACCTCTAGAATCGCCGTAGTTTTCTGTAACCTGTTTTTTCCTTACCCACACATGTGGCAGTTCCATTATTGTATTTTTAACAATCATAAACTTTAATTCTGCATAATTGATAGGTAGATATCACTAAATGAAACAGTGCTTGTGCAGCACTTTTTTTTCTGAAAGATTATTAGAATTTGCCATCTTAATTAATGCATCTTTTTCTTTTGTTTTGAATATATCTAATGAAACCACGGGTGGGATTCAAATTTTTTAACAACCAGTTCTGTGGGCATGGCTTGATGGTCATGTAACTGGCTGGGCATGGCCAACTCAACATCACTCATATTGAGGGGCGCTTCTCCTTGCCTGGCCTCTTGTGACTGTGGGGATGCTGCAATGATCGTAACTGTGAAGACGGTCATAAGTCACTTTTTTCAGTGCTATTGTAACTTTGAATGGTCACTAAATGAACTGTTGTAAGTCAAGGATTACCTATACAAAAATACAAAAAGCTTCTTTGTTTACAAAAAGCTTCCCTAAATACCAATCATCAGATTATCAATGGGGGAATACACACTGTAAATAAGTGACAGTTACAGCCACCACAGCCACTGTTATTCTTGGATTTGATGTAAGTCTGTTACTGAAATGTTTTTGATACTGGACTCTGTTATTGGATTATCCCTGGATTGAAAACTGACTGCTTTCACTGTGAATGACTTGGAATGCTTGGACTTTGCTTAAACGTTTATTGGAAGTAAAAACCTACATTTTACTATATAGTGTATCTGTGTGCTGTTTGTGTGTTATTCTTCACCAATCTCACTATGTCTTCCTGTGTGCGCTCGTTCTCCTAACGGGGAATTACCTCAACAGGCTAGACTTGGATCTCATGTGACTCTGCAGTGATTCCAGATTGATGACACATTTAACCCTGCCTTTGGGCTCAGCCTGCTCATCTGCTACAATTCTAGTCCTATCTTAGGCATGAAAGCCTGGGTGACTGGGCCAGTTAGGCTCCCTCAAGAATTTTGCATGGTGTATCTATTCATTCCAAAAAGGAAAAAAAGTAGAAAGAAAGAGATAAGAGAAAGTATACTTCTTTTTCACTGGCCAAGTAGATAAGAGGGATTTCAAAGAGCTCTTTCTGGGAACATCTGAGCATTTCAACATCATATTCTATCTTTTATATTATACAGAGGTCATGGTATCTGTGTTAATTCTCACAACACATTTTCAACTTTCTTCTGCCCTTGTAAGTCTATGGAGATTCTCAGTCATCCAAGTCATGGTTGTCCTAAAGGTGCTTTTTCAAAAGGCAACTGGACTTTCTTTGTTTTTCCTAGAAGATGTTAAGCTTCTCATCCAGGAAGCTTCTTCAGTTCTGACTGAATGGTGGATAATGGAAGGATTTATGTTCCTTACAGTCATTTGGTCATTACCACTCACTCTGAGAGTCATTGAGGCCCACTGGAGGTTTATCTGTGATCACCTGAATAGTGCAAATGAGTGTGGAACCTTCTTGGAATCACTGAAAGGAGACATTTCTTACAACACAACCCTTTTGACAGTTCCAAGAAATGATCAGGGATCCACATGCATAGTTTATGAGGCGTAGTTTGACCAGCCTCCACTACCTGCTTATTTAAAAGCAGCTAAAACTTCAGCCAAATCTTGTACCAGAGCTATGAGATCTATCCCAGGTTTCCTCTGAAACCCCACCTGAACAGCTGATCAAGCAGGGTAGGGTGAGCCTCAGAAAACTCCAAGGTTAAAGAGATGATTTGTTCCTGACAAGTTAGTTATTAAACTAACATACTATACTCTAAATCAGCATCAGTGCCATGGGACAAATTACACATTAGCTCTGGGAGAGTTCAGTTGGAAATCAAATTGGTTACATTGATAATAATTTTGACAACTATGCTGTTTAATAATTGCAAAGAAGATATTTGAAGTGCACAAAAATAAATTGTGTTCTTATTTTTAGGATCACTATGATTTTGGCATGAGAGCTATAAAAACTGTATTAATAAGAGTTGGTCAAAGGCGTCAAGAGTTGAAACAACAGTAAGTTTTCTTAAGTGGTTTATATTAAAAATAGAACATTATTATATCTCAATTTGTGATCTGCAGGTTTTATATAAAGAAGTGTAGTAGAGGAGAGACCTGTTTTGCTATAATCCTATTTGTATTTCTTTTGAGACAGACAACTAAATTCAATAGATTTATCTGTGAATGCCTATTCTAGCATATAGTCCTTCAAATTCAAAAGGACTTATTGCCTCATAGAATTTCAACCTAAATTACCAAAATTCTAAATATTCCTGTAGGAATATCTATATTCATTAACCAGCAAAAATGCATTACTATTCATGAATTAAGTTTCTTGATCAGTTTTGTTTCTGACTTCCTAAGCATTCAAATTATAGTTCTGTCATACCATAAAATAATGTTTAATTTGTAAGGGAGGGAGGGAGGGAGGAAGAAAAGAAGGAAGGAGCTTTGACTGACAATTAATTAGCCATTGTGCAGTTAAATATAGGGGAAAAATTTAGAGGTATATGGATTAATAAAAATATTAATTTTAGTATAGAGTAGATATATTGATATCCACATTAGTGGGAATCTTCTGCATACTTTTTGATGTAAATTTAATTTATCTAGGTCCTTTTTGCCAGGTTTATTTACAAACCATACAAAATTTTAGATGAAATGTTTTATTTATTTGTTTGTTTTGAACATTACGAAAATTCAGTCAAATGTACAACTTTAGCAATATATGATCAAAAATGTGCATTTAAGAATATCTCCTTAAAAATGCAGCATGGGTGGATTAATGAAACATTATGGGACTTAGAATAACTCATGAAATTCTAGTTATTAGTTTTCTTGTATAATAGATATAATAAAAAAAGGTTTTCTGCAATGGAGGAAACTCTAATCACGATTGACGTACTGAAAGAAGTGAATTTGCCAAAGTTAATTGCTGAAGATGTTCCAGTATTTGAAGATATTATCAGAGATCTCTTTACAGAAATGGAAGTTCCAAAAGTAAATCCTAAACGATTAGAGGTAATAAAAATAAGAATAATTATTGTTGATATTAACTATAAAAATATTTTTAACATTGGGTTTTTTAATGTTATTATCCATTCAGTTTGAGTATTTCAGTGATTTTGTAAAAGAGTTTAGAGCTGACCTTTGGGTAAGTATGAGTAAGCCATCAAAGAGGGACTTGGACAAGAGTTAACAAGATCCAGAAATAGGAAGTGAGAGAAAGAAACAAAATGACTCTGCCATGATTTTAGTATAAGATGGGACAGAGAAAAACATAGACAGGCTTTAAGGATCCTGTTGATATATGCTATAACAGTAGAGCAGTATGCCTGGAATCCGAGTAATATTGGTGCTTTCACTTGGCCTATCTTGAAAAACTGACAGATATTCAGGGAAGATGGGGCATATTCAGGTGTACATTCAGGTCTATTCAATGTCAAGTCAGTGAAATTGATTGTGACTCTTTAATTTTTTTTCCCCTAATGTTTCCAGAATAGCTATATATTTGTCTTAATACTAAAGTTTGGTTATTTTATGTATTGTCAAATTATTGATCAGTCATCAAACTTCTAACCATCTGTCTATGTTTTTTAAACAGAGTGCAATATCTCTTGCAATACAGCATTTATCCTTGCAGCCTTGGGAAAATCAGATAGAGAAGGTTATACAACTATACAATCAGCTTATGGTGAGTACAATGGGATATTAATCAGGTAAAATGTGATACAGAGATTAAATATGATACAAGTATGTAGAACTCAGAATTTTACAGTGAGGTCTTACATTATAGGAATTGTATTCCAGTAAATGTCAGAAATGGATGTTTGTGATGGAATGTAGTCAGGAGTCGCAGGAGGGAGAACCTCTTCCCAGACTGCAAAGAGACATCAGAGCTTGGAATAGCTGATCAGCAGGAAGAGAACAAAGTTCGACCCTCCCTATCAATTCACAGAGTATATCTATAATTATTACAAATAATTGCTTTAGTCTGGCAAGCTTCTGTTGTAGGCGAATAACAATAAAGGAACTACTCAGGAATAACTCCATATAATTGTTCTTTGTTATTTGGGCCTGACATGTTGCCGCAATTGAGGAGTACAAAATCCCCATCAGTATATGCTTATAAATATAAACTTTGTGAGACCTTTAGTTTGTATTTACTAAATCATTTAAGGAATATGAATGTTGCAGATCTGATATTTTAAAATACATTTTCAGGCTCGTGCTGGTGTGATGCTTGTAGGCCCCACAGGTGGAGGAAAAACTACCATCAGAACAATTTTAGAAAAAGCTTTGATAATCTTTCCAATAGTCGATATGGAAAGTGCTACCAAACTTGATGTTTTTCAGGTAAGGATTTTTTAAAATAACTCTTATGGTATGAGTAGTTGATCTCTTTTCCTTTAACCTTACAGAACAATAATCCATATGAATTTTGAAATTTTAAATATTTACTAGTTATTAAACGAGTTTGAGTAGTTGGCAATCATGTTGAGGTGTTGCTGTAAAGTGTTCTAGTGAGAATTATAACACAAGGCTGAAAATCAGCCTCCTGAAAGAAACTGCTTGTTAGGGTAGCATGGAGAGCGTGTATCTATAAAGTTGCCAGGAGTCAGACATGAGTGAATGGTTAAAACCAAAAGCTTTGGCAATATTCAGTCAACTATCACTAATTTCAGAAAGCTAAGGAAGATTTGGTTTAGGTAGAAATTTGAATGGGAGCATACCTGTTAGGGATAACATTGTTTACCCTAACTGGTTTAGGTAAAATAATAAATAAGTAATCATAGTTTGTATGTTAAAGTGTCGCAAACTTTAACCTGTGGGATAGTACATTAAGGAGTGTTGTGAAGGCACCTTAAAAGAAGCAAACCGTGCAGCTTGCTCTCTCTCTGGCTTTCCATACTCCTGATTACTGCTTGAAGCCTAGACTGACATTGCTCCGAGAACGGGAGATGAGAACAAAGCGACTGATTTGTAAGTGAACTACCTAGGAATATTCAGCATGGACCCTTGCCTAACTGAATATCCTGAATGGCACTGAACCTAAATATACAATGACATATTCGACTTTTATTTTGACTTGCTATGATAACTTTATAATGAATAACTCTCTAATTGTTGTAACACAAGCGTACTGTTAATTTTACTGTATGTTTAACATACAAGCTTACTCACTCATTTATCTGTGGCCTATCTGGACTAACGCTCGACACATTCTGTTTTCACTGTCTCCCTAACCCGGTGGGAACCCAGGCCTTAACACTTCTGTTTGGCACGAGCCGTGCCAAAGTCAGCTTAACTAGGGATAAAACAGACTCTATGTAAAGAGTGAGCCAGTTTGTGTATAGTTATACATTACAGTTAAACAGACAGCTGTGTTTTATTAATTATAGTTTAATACATATATGAAACATGGCACATCAATCTTAACAAAGTTTCTCCTTATAATCCACGCTGGATGGAACAAACTATGTATCGTGGTGCTAACAAAATGTAGTTCTACTCTACGAAGAGAAGGTCTGTGGAACACATAATTGAAATCCACAAACGTAGAAGAATGGGAATCCCAGAGGATGAGGAGATTAGACCTAAAGATAGAAGAATTTATGCATAAAAATCAACAAGCCATTTTGCATAATTGGGTAAGCCTTAACTGAATCAACAGCTTGTATATCCACGGAGAGAAACGGCTGTTGGCGTGTTGGCAGAAGCTTGAAGATGGATTTTGTTCGAGAATAATGTTGGTGCTCACACTATAAATCTAACACGGAAGCTTTTCAGGACGCATCTCCAAACAAGGTGATATGTCTGAGTCATTGAAACAACTATGCAAAACATTTTTCCGAACTGCAACCGAGAAAGAAGATTATTTTCTCATGAACTACACCAAGTCTTACAATAATTTCTAATCTTCCTCTTGATGAAGTTATGAGTACTACGTACACTCACTTGAAATTTGCCAAAGGAAGTTTAATTTTACTGATATAACTGGCAGCTTGATTGAGAGGCAGAAGAAGGCTTGAAGAGATGGAATTAAGGGGGGAGCAACCTCAAAAAGAAGCTAAATGAATCTCCTACTGATACGCAATTAAAAAGTGTTTTAATTATGGAGGAAGAGGACAATTTGGCAAGATTTGTAAAAAGGCAAAGACGCCAGAACGCTGCCAGAAATACTAACAAGTATTCAAAAAGATAAATAAAAATTTAGAGTTAGCCATGTTTACTAACGGAAGCTGTAAAAAATAATTTATGGTGGTTGCCAGTGGGAGCATCCCATTGTATAACAATGATAACAAAAAATTTTTATTATAAATGTCCAGAGTACACAGCAGCATATCGTTTAGCACAATGGCTGGAAACTGAAAGCTCAAAGGTCACAGGTATAAGCATATTGTTCTTTAATAAAAAGAGATGTAAAAATGTTATTAATGTACCACAACTTAAGTTTAATTTAATTTCAGTTAGACGTTCTGGTTAACTAGGATATGTAGTTAACAACACTTTCGGGGAGTAACTGCATAATATGCGAGAAAAAGAAGATAAGAGAATTACTGCAATGTTTAAGGAGGTAATTATAATGTGTTAAATGAATGACTCAGTTTTTAAAGGTGGCTAACACAATTTAGTGAAAATAAGACACCTCATGACGAATGTATCACTTGTTACAGTGACAGGTAAAGGGCAATTTATTTTAAAATGCTAAGAAACTGTTGAATTAATCTAAGGAATCAGTTTGAAATCTTGTAATAAGTATTTGCCAATGTAGAGTGCCTGTAATCAAAGTAAGAGCAAGGTTATAAACCGCTAATAGAGTTGATGGATTTACTACTAAAGAGCCTTTAGAAGTAGTAATTTTGCTGATTTAATAGGTCCGAAAAAACCAAGTGTAGGAGGAGCTCGTACATACTAAGTATAATGGGACCCACTATTCTAGGATATGGGTTTTGCTATTTAATGAAGACAAACTGGAAACATATCAAAATCTCTTTCTAATTGGAATAAATTGCAGAAGAAAAACAAAAAAGAAAATTAGTAACTCTTATAACAGTATAATGGTACAGAATTTACAAATAATAAATTCAGAACAGACCTAAGAATCGTTAGGTATTCAACATAAAATGTCTGCACCATATAAGCCAGCACATAATGCTTATAGAGAGAAGAGCCAACATACAATCAATGGCCACGAACATATTCTGATTCAGATTACTGACAAATTATGGGGAAAGCAATAATTGTGGTAACATATATTAAATAATTTGTTAATTCAACACCAGGTAATTCCATTCACTACTGTGGCATGGTACAAAACCTGATTTAAGTTACATCACACATTTGAACAACCAGCATGGGTGCATATCCCTACACACTTAACACAAAGGAACCACATAGAGCTAAAAAGATTATTTTTGTAGGATATACATTAATCATAGAGATCTTATAGATCTGGGAACCAGGTAAACTAGAGTTTACACCAGTGCTAGTGCAAAATTCCTAGAACAATGTAGATGGAATAATTAGAGCAAAGATTTAAAATAATGAGTAAGTTATTGAACCCGAACAAAGGCAGAAAGATCAGTTTAGCTAAGAAGAGTCCATTAAAAGAAGAGTCCACGAAAGAGCAAATAGAACCAGAACAGAGGAAATAGTTGATCAGGAAGAGATTAAATAATCAAGAACATTAATAAAGGAAAAGTCCACCTTAATCCTCAATACCCTAAACGTACGACAACGTGTACTAGACCACCTGAATAGGTATCAGCAGTAATAGTTGCACAGTAAGTAAAGTTCCAACTATGTAAATGAACTTAGGATGTATCCTGCAGGATCAGGAAATTGGCAAAAGCATGGAAAAAACTAAATTCATTAAAGTTGAAAGTTTACTGAAAGATGCCAAATTACCTCCAGGAGAAAAATCCATTGGTGCAAATGGATATGTTAAAGTAAAAACTGGAAATGAGGGACGTTACCCCATAAAAGCTAGGTTATAAAGCTCAAGATTTAATTCAACTGCATCTGAATTACGATAAGTTTTGCACAAGCCTTAAAGCAACATCTTTAAGACAGCATTAGTGTGCAGCTAAAGAAAAAACTATGTCATTAAACCATTAGATGTAGAAACTGCTATCTAACAATGCACCATTGCATAGCAACTATATATTTAAGAAAACCAATGGTGTAAAAGACAATAAAAGTAATAGTAATGATTTGGAAACTAATCAAAAAGAGTCTTTACGGGTTGAAACAATCTGGGTTGAGTTGGAACCAATATATTGTGAAAGATTAAACAATATAGTTTTTTTACCATCTGGTTTAGCAAGATCCGTGTGGTTTAAAAGAGAAAATAATGAGACGTGTCATTTTGTTATTAATTTACCGATGATATGCTTTGATAACTAAGAAATAAATGAAGCAATGAGATTATATCATTATAAGCCAAAAAGAATAAAATTAAAGCATTTGTGAATTAAAAAGTTCTAGGATTGACCAATTAACAAAACAAATAATGGTTTTAAGATATCTCAAGAGATAAATTAAATTATTAAAAACGTTAAAATGGACTTTGCAAACTGGCAAAGACTCCAATTATGAGTCAGGAAGTTTTGACAAACTAATGATCAAAGTCCAAAATTTGATAATCAATAATCAATCTTGATTGGTAAGCTTATCATATATAAGTCAATTGGTCAAGGCCAGATATAGCTTATAGTGTAAAATCAAGCTGGCGACGTTTTAATCTCAATCCACATCAATGTCATTGCAAGCATTAAAGAAATTTTTAAGATATCTAAAGGAAATGAACCATGCATTGTATTATAGAACCAAAGGGTGATTTGAGTCTTTAGTGCCTATGCAGATCAAGTTTTGGCAAGCGTGATATAAACTAGAAAATCAACACTGGGATGGC
>BHFT01063268.1:0-39003 GCA_004320025.1 Laticauda laticaudata
CACTTCGAACGGATTATTTAAACTCCGTAACCAGCCGCGAACCTTACCAAACCTCTCGACAATTCATCCGGTATTCCATGTTAGTTTGCTACAAACCTGAACATACTCTGACTTAAGACCCATCCAGGCTGAACCTCCCATACCCCAAATTGATTGAAGGGAACAAATTTTAGAAGTTCAAAGAATTCTGACTCTCGCAAAAAGGAGGAGGCCGACTTCCAGTATCTTATAGCCTGGAACATTTCCCCTTCTTCACAAGCCGACTGGGTTAACGAAACGGACGTCAAAGCCTAAGTTGGTCAAAGCATTCGTTTCCAGTATCCTGATAAACCTTAGGATTTGTGTAGTTTTGTCATTGTGTAGGATTAATAATTGTCTTTCTATTTGATTCTCCCTCTCTTTTAGGACTGATGATTTTCCTTTTTCTAGGAGCGCCGAATGTCAGCTTCAAAGATCTTCTGCTAATGTTGATCTTTTCGACTGCCAATATGTACAGGGTAGGGGGAAGAGGGGAGATAGGATAAGTTGGAGAGTGAGCTGGAGTGTTACATTCATCTGTGTATAGAATGGGAAGGGGAGCATAAGCTAGAGTTAGGTTTCTCTTTCTCGCTTAGCTTTCTCTCTCTGCGCAACTGACAACCCTCCTATCAAAAATATGCCAAGTCAACGGACAGAGACCTCATCATCACCGTGAAGATGCCACATCGATCATATCCACAATCTATTGGAAGTTGTCATCTTGAACTTATTGGGGGTGGGAACATTTCCATCACTTTCATTATATGTGAATGCGCGCCTAATTTCTCAGATTCAGAATTCTTTGGTTGCTACCAACTCATTTTCAGTTGGATTTCGAATGGAGCTCCGCCTGACATCTCCCTCCCTTCCACCACAACTACCTCTCTTTCACAGAGTGACCAGATGGCAAAGTCTAGGTTGGGCTATGTTATCAGCACATAGATATAAAGCAAAGTGAGCAATGCTACCCAAGAAGTACAAATCAGGGGCCCAATATCAAGTTTCATTCTATATAAATATAAATCACTTCAATGTGGGTTTAGAAATGTGATTTTCAAATTTGCAAATGACAGAGCAAGAGGCAATAGCAAACAACTTAAAAGTATCAAAATTCAAATCTTTCACTTGGATAGGAAAAGGCAAGAATATAAAATAGGACCAATTCCATTGGGCACCTAACCATGAAAAAGGGATTTTGATGTCCAGATGTTTCATAAGCAAATAATGTTAAGTAAATGCAAAACAAAGAAGCAAATTGAACCCTAGGTTGTACTAACAGAAATATAGTATTAAGATCAAAAGAAGCCATCATTCCACACTGAAGACAATAAAGGACCCATTAAGACCAATTTAGGAAGAACTATTAAAGGTACTGAATATGTTTAATCTGAAGCATAACATAAAAGTTTTCTTCAAGTGTATGAATGACTATGTGTAGAAGATCAGTATTTTTCCAGAAATAACAAGGAGTTAGTTTTAAAAATCACCAAAAAAACAGATTATTACTGAATATTGGGAAAATTTCCTTGCAGTAAAAATTATTCAATTGTAGAACACTTGTTCCAGAGACCATAAATTCTCTTTTGCTGAAAGTATTTACTGCGTAGAAGTGCACTCTTGTACTGGGCCAGAGGCTTGCATTTACCATTTTAGAAAAAAAGGTAAACTGGATGATGCAATGTCATACAATCATGAAAAGATTAAATATTTATACTCATTTATCAACTCAAGTACATTTACTAAGAGGATTTTGAGTGCATTAGAGAGGTTTTATATGAGCTCTCAAATGTGAACATTTGGCAGAGTAGCTTATATTCTGCAGATTCATTTTTATATGTAGATCGTATAAAACTCTTCTTAAGCTTAGCTTGGTCATTTATTCCAATGTTCCCTATAGAGAGATTTAAAATTCCTGAAATCAATATTAAGGAAACCATAGCATAGATTAGCAGTGATTTCCTTTGAAGGAGAGATTATGAAAGTAGCAAGACATTTCACATCAATTAATTTTGTCTCGTTTTTCCATTTTTTTTTCATTTAGTCATCCGATAATTCTCTTTTTTCCTTTCAGGTTGCCTTTTCTGAATTAAGAAAAACTGAGTAATAGTAAAAATATTAAAATACCTGTATTAAGGATAGATGAAGCCCTTGTGTAAATAAACACTCACCGGTTGACCTCTATAGTTCAGAGCCAAGTTTCCATATAAATGATATGGAATCCAGATGAATTATTTTGTGAAGAAAAAAATCTCTATTGTACGTCAACCAGTCTGTTCAATTATCCATCCTTTCATCTATAGAATGGAATCATTGAGATCCAATATAAGCATTCTGATAGAACTCTTGTTCTAGCATAACTATAATGGATGTTGTTAGAGCAGATAGCAGAAATCAACAAAAGGATGAGCAAAACAGAAATATTATCAACCCTATTCCTCCTTCAGCACATTACAAGAGGACATTACTTCAGAGAATATAAGTTACACATGACTGCAACAAATTTACCAGTAATGATTATAATTGATGCCAGATTTCTATGTTTTTATATGTTGTTGTCAGTGCTGGCTATATATTGCTACAAATATATCATTCTTTCCAAAATCATGGGAGAGCCTTCTGCTCTCCTATCCCAAAGGTGCTTTTTCAAGAGGCAACTGGACTTTCTTGTTTTTCGCTGAAGACATTTCACTTCTTATCCAAGAAACTTTTTCAACTCTGAGAAATAACTGAAGCTGAATACCTTGGATGAGAAGCAAATGTCTTCAAAGAAAAAATAGAAAATCCAATTGCCTCTTGAAAAAGCACCTTTGGGAAAAAAGGAGTGGAAGATTCTCCAATCTTGTTCTCTACATAGTGTATGCATCTATAGAAACTCTACACACCATATGTAAAGAGAAACAGGAGGAGAATTGGACTAACATGCTGACTGAAACATATCATAGCTGAGGCATTGTTGGAGATTTGACTTCAGCAGCTGTCCTTGTTAGGTGATACACTTCTGAACATATGCACACTGCTAATACAACACAAAAAATAGTAATAGATGTAGTGATTAAGACATCAACCAGAAACCAGATGATTCTAAGTTCTAGTATTGCTTTAGGCAATTTGTGTTATTTCAATAATTTCTTCATAGCTTACATGGTCTTTAAATAACAAAAATAATGCCTCTATACATGGACATCCTGGGTTGAAGTATATGAACATCAGATTGACTATATTATTGCTAAAAGAAGGTGGAGAAGTAGGAACTGGATTGGAAGAAGATGACGATGGTTTTAAAATTGGAAACATCAATAACTTGTGCTATTGATTGAATCCTGGATTGGACTCAAAAACTTTCAAAAGTCCATTACTTGACGTGGCAAAAGTCTAATTAACCCTTCTAGATGAGAACTGTATCCTGGAATTGCAGTCAGTTTAAGTCTTCAAGTAATTATGTCTAACATAATGAGTAACTGTTAGTGGATGTTTAGCTAAAGTGATTTGACCTTTCTAAGAATTGATTTTTTCTGACTACTATGTTTAAACTTCAGTTTTAATGACACTGTTTTAATCAATATGTCATAATAATCTCCTGTCAATGATTCCATTTCATCTAAAGGAATGAACTTTGTCAGGAAAGGTCATAAAACTTGAATGTTATGTTAGCTGGAAATCATGTGCAAAGACTAAGAGATCCTGGCATTGTCTATTGTGATTAATATAAAAGCCAATAATACAACTGAGTTTTCTTCCTATTCAGGAACAATTATATAAGATTTATTCCTTTAATGAAACCTGCTCTCGAGCTGTGAAGGTCATAGTTCAAATTGTGTGAAAATTGGTCCAATCAAAGCACTTTTATAATTTTGTTTAAACTCAAAATATTGTTCAACTGCATACAACATTCAAATAAATGAGCTGGTCTTATTTCCAAATAAACATACAGAGGAATCAGCTACAAAACATTAAAAGAACAGAGCATGAGAACAACTTAATTTACTATGATTATTAAGCAATTGCTGCAGTATTGTGTACAATTGATGTTATTAAAGATTATTTTAATTGTCTCTCATAGATATTTAAAAATGATTTTAATATAAAGATCCTATACACTGAACAGCATTTTTATCTCAACAACTAAAATTTTCTATTGAAAATTATTCTGGAGGATTTTTTACTTCAACAAACATGTGCACATATTAGATATTCTTTTCCTTTCGTCTGGATCAGAACTAAAATAAATATTGATTGAATAGCAAGTTAAAACTAATTTCTAATAAAATATGGCAGACATTTGTAGAACAAGTTGAACTCCCATAAGTGTATGCATATGTATGTACATTTATATGTATGAGTGTATATTTATGTATATATTTATGTATATGCATGATGGGAAAATTGTTTTAAAGGACCAGCATTATCATAGAAAAAGAAATTTCCTGGAGCCTCTAAGGTGACATTGTATCAAGAAGAAGAGATATGTAGTGTGTAGGAAATCAGATGTCACAAACTGCCTGGTTGTGTGCCATATATAGGTAACAACTAGCACCATGTAATGCACATATAATATTATTGGAAGCCAGTTGTACCATTCAGCCCCCAGTCCCTTTTCAAAAATGAGGACAAGCTATACTTTGTTCTAGTCATTTGCCAATTCAATTAATTTTCTATGATTTCTCAAAGATAATTGATTGGGTTTGGTTAAACCACTAGCAAATTCCTGCTCTATCTTGGGATAGATTTCATTTGGCTCTGAATCTGTGAACTCATTCAAAATAAATATGTACTGACTAACAAGTCATTTATTATTTTCAAACCTTTTCCAAGGATGTTTGAAAATCTAGCAGAATAGTTGCCTCTTGAGGAGCAAATGGAAACAAACAGAAGTTGAAAAGTTCTACTTTATCTTTGTTACCCATTACCATTTTGTCATAATGAACGATGCTAATCAGGTTCTTTTTTATTTTGAACAAACAGTAGCTTGGGCTTTGTTCCCTGAATTAAAGGAGTGCTATCACTAAGGCAAGTCATATATCTTCTTATTTTCTTCATATTTTTGAAGAAATCTTCATATTTTTTTCCAAAATATATTTAGACAGTTAAATACAGTATATAGTGTTGTATAGTATGAATCTTTGGAATCCCCTGTAAAAACATGGCCCATTTTATTAAACTGTGTTGAAATAAAGATAAGTGTGCACAATTCTAATGGCTGTTCTACCTCCATAAACTTAGAATAACTTTATTGTTACTCTGAATGTACACTAATCGGTATACATTAAAATGAAATTTCACTGTATACAGCTCACAAAGGGTTACCACCTCCACAATATAATACATAAACATGACCAAATAAATAAATACAAAATTATTCATATGCCCCCATATATTATATGACTGGTTTATCCACCTGAAATACTGGTGCCATATGCATTTTCCCCAAAATCTTCTATAAAAATATAGACTAGACTAGACTAGACTAGAACAGAACAGAATAGAATGGCTTTATTGGCCAAGTGTGATTGGACACACAAGGAATTTGTCTTGGTGTAAATGCTCTCAGTATACATAAAAGAAAAGATACATTCATCACGAGTCGAAAATCATAAGATACGACACTTAATTATAGTCATAGGGTACAATAAGCAATCAATCATACTAGGAAACAGTCAATATAAATCATAAGTATACAAGCGACAAAGTTACAGTCATACAGTCACACAGTCACAAATGGGAGGGGATGGATGATAAGGAATAGTGACAAGATTTAACAGTTATAGTAGTGCAGACTTTAGTTGAACAAGGTTGAGGGAATTATTTGTTTAGCAGAGTGATGGCTTTCAGGAAAAAACTATTCTTGTGTCTAATTGCTCTGGTGTGCAATGCTGTATAGCATCGTTTTGAGGAAAGGAGTTGAAACAATTTATGTCTGGGATGTGAGTCTGTAGTCAATCAGTTCCTTGATGGAGGGCTTATTTGGTACTGGGATGATAGTAAAGTGTTTGAAGCAAGAAGGAACACAGCACATCTCTAGTGATCTATTGAAGATTCAGGTGAAGATGGGGGCCAATTGGTCAGCACATACTTTTAAGCAAGATGGAGTTATCTTGTTGCTTCCCTGGTGCTTTTCCTGGCTTTTGTCTGTGTAATAGATCTTGCACTTCTTTTTCACCAAAGGTTGTGAACCCAATGAATTGGGGCCAGTTGTAGGAGGCTTGGCTGTGTTGGTGTGTTTGAGATGTGGGTTGTGGAGATAGGTAGCTGTAGTTTCTTTTCAAACCTGCAGTAAAACACATTCAGGTCATCTGCTTGATTTCCTTCTGCCTGGGAAGGAGGTTTGCTGAAGCCAATGATGTTTTAAAGAGTTTTCCACATGTTTGCTGGTTCATTTGTTGAGAATTGATTCCTTAACTTTTCAGAGTATCTTCTTTTTGCTGCTCTGGTATCTCTTGTTAATGTTTCTGGCCTGGTTGTGTAGCATTCTGTCACCTTTTCTGTAGGCTTCCTCTTTGAAACAACGTAGCTGCTTAAATTTAGCTGTGAACCAAGATTTATTGTTACTATATATTTGAAGGTTCCTTGTTGGTACACATAAGTCTTTGCAGAAGCTGACATATGATGTTACAGTATCTGTGAGCTCATCTAGGTCTGCAGAGGCAACTTCAAAAACATTCCAATCAGTGCAACCAAGGCAGGCCTGGAGTTTCAGCTTTGGCTCATCCGACCAAGTCCTCACTGATTTAATTGTTGGTTTCATGGTTTTAAGTCTTTGACAGTAGGCAGGTACAAGGTGAATCATGCAGTGGTCAGAGGGGGTCTTGGGTTATAGCTTATAAAAAAAGTTCTAATCTACTTAGATATTGTGGAGGGAAGTAAAATATTCAATTGATAATCTCCAATATTTGTATTCCTAGTTTAAAAAATAAGCAGAATATATATGACTAAGTTAAGTTCCTCCTCACATTGATAGAAACAAACTAAGAACTACTGTCAGCCTGTCTTGGATTTTGAATGGAGCACCAGCTGACAACTACTAAAATACTCTCCTTGCTTCAAACTTTGCTGATTTAAAACCAGATAAAGTAAATAAGTCCAAAGTGATTTATCTGTCATAAAGCCCACACCTTCGAACCAAAAGGCTCCTGCAAGCTAACCTTAATTTTTGCAAAGCCCTGTCAACCTTCTAGGATACCAACCATTGCAAGGTTAAAAGAAAACAAGACAATAATAGTACAAAGAACAAAGAAAACAAAAAGGATATTGAGTAGCTTTATGCAAACTAGAGTTCAGACAAAGAAGACAAAAAGGATATTGAGTAGCTTTATCAAACTAGAGTTCAGATTGCATCAATGGTGACAGAACAAAGAATCAATAGTGTTGTCCTTTTGAACATATTAATATCTACAGTCATGTCGTGTTCACACTATTTGGAACAGAGAAAATTTGAAATCCTTTAGGCAGCAGTTAGAGAAGGCAGGAAGTAGGATTATACCATCAGCTGCAATAAAAACTCAGTCCCCGTGCCAGGCTCATCAAACTGGCAGCCTACTGGATATATCACATGTAGGCCATGCCTAACCAGGTTCCGCAAAAGGCACTAAACATCACAATACATCACGATCCGGCCCATGACACAATCAAGTTTGACACCCATGCACTAGTTTCTTACTCAAATTAAACTATTTTACTCCAGCTCTGTATTATGGAATGTGGTATTTAACTTCAATTTCTGACTCTAACTTTGCTTTTCCTACATTCAGGGCCTCAATCATATTGTCTATTTTTCTTCTTTCCTATGATTATTTTTTAGTTTTTAAAACTGTGCAGAAAAGCTGTCTTAATTAATTGTTTCCAGCTATTCTAAGAACATTTTCTTGCTGAAAAATGGAATAAAAATATCTTAAATAACCAGGTAGCAGTTTACACAATGCCAGTTGTTGAGTTCATGTTGATGTGAGATTTAAACAAGAATACTTCCATTATTCTTGAACATTTCACTCAATAAACTGCACAAGTGAAGACAGATGAAAGAATATTTGGTAGCTCAAATGTAGCTGTTCAGCTCTAAGTCTGCTCATGCCTGCTGCCTGTTTCATCCAGTTTCTGCTCAGTGATTTAGCTGGCATTAAATATAAATGCTGTGTACTTGTTCTTATCTTCTGGCTCAGTAAATGGCATGTTTAGGTGTCCATTACTGGTAACTATTCACTTTGCAAGCATTTCATTAATGTTACTTAATCAGTGAAAGAGAGGAAAAGTTCAGAAAACCTCTTTTGAAATATCAAAGAGTTTCATATTTTTTCTAGTATGAAATACTAAATAGGTACATAAGTTTGAGTAGAACCAGCTAGCTTATTCTTTACACTGCTCTAAAATGAGATTTTATTAGATTATCTATCTTGCCATGTTTACAATATTTTATGAGGGGACTGTTTATAATCTGCACCCACCTGCACTTTTTAAATTTGTTTTACATCTACAAAAATCTCTGTGGAAAAAAAAGGAACAGAGTGTCTCACAAGGAAAGCCAACCCAAATACATAAAAAGAACCATAAATATACACAGTCTGCGGTCAACAAAGTCAAAACACCTCCTGTTTTTTACTATGTGAACCACAAAAATAACAGAGATTCCATTGTACTTTTGTGGTCATTATCTTGACTCTTTTGACCTGGTCCTGTGGATACCCTAGGATAGGACATGGCAGAAACATAATCAGAATTAACAGTGTAATGGGGAGGGAGAAGAAGCATTGTTTTGCCTTGGATCTTACTGTACAAATCACATCACCTGAACTTTACAATTGCATTTGTGAATGCTAACCCACCTATTTTTCAGATTGTTACAATATGGGACAGCTTCAAAAATATTGTTTGCAAAAAAACAATCCAAACTAATTAAAATAAATAATCAATATCTATACTATAAGAAATATACATAGAATGGTATATGAATGTTCATGTGGGGTTTTTTATTTATCTTCCTTTGAATTCACAGACATATGGAATCAGAGCAAAATGAATTTATGGCCCAAAAAAAAAAAGAGGAGAGGAGAGGGTAGAACTGAAATGAAAACATTTGGTCACATCTATGGTCAATTACCTTCTCCAAAAGGGAGCTTTGTATCTGAGTAACTGAGAGATTCAAAAGTAGTTATAGTATAATTGTTTTCAAGCCCTTAATTTCTAAATTACAGCCTATGAAAATAATTGGGATAGTCCAGATAAGAATTTCATGTATATTAATAGTAGCAGGAAACTACATAATATAGAATATGTTCTATAGATAAATAAATGTGTCAATGGGTATAAATAGGTAAAAAATGGAATCTATATCATCAATATTGTACAGTATAAATATTACATCACAGTAATAATAATTATATGTGAGAACATGTAGTTGTGAGTGTAGTTACATGTCGGGGGGGGGGCTATCATAGAATGGCTAAACCATTGTAGAAATGTGTGTGCTGTGCTTCATAAACAGGAAGGTAAGATTTACACAGAGAAAGTTACTAAGCTTGCACCCGAAATAATCCATTGCATGTAGCACTCTGGAAAAGACTATTGCTATTTTTTTCATGAATAATCTGTGTTCTGCAAGAATTGGAGCTAAAGGTTCATATACTGCAAACAGTTATCCTGCTTTTGGTGATATGTGCATATAAAAGAATTGTTACATGCCTACTCAGTTAGGTGTACATTTGATTTGATATATAATAATTTCGTATTGTAGTATATTCCTCAAACAGCCACTGAAGTATAATTGTTAGTCAAAAGCTTTCTTACTCGTGTGCAAGAATATAAAAATTACAGCACTGTCTAGAAACAAAGCTCTTTCTCTCTCTTTTTCACTGGTTCACTCGTGCACACAGAAACACACATATACAAACAAATAATTATTCAGTTAACATCCGTAATAAGATCTGTATTATAGTTCTTTAAAAATAGGTTCATAAACTTTGTACTTCCCAGAACAGAAATGGGTGGAAACAATTGCAGAATATATGCATGCCAAAACCAATCTTTGAGAATACATTTAAATATTCCCATGTTAGCCAACATGATAACCATCATCCTGATCTTCTGGACAGCTGCAAGAAAGCATTAGATGTCTTATCTCATGAAAATGGGCTTAGGGTTTTTTCTTTCTTTTATGCTTTTTCAGAAGTTCAGGAGATGAGTGATAATGATGAATCTTTAAAAGGAAATTACCAATCCCTTCAAATAACTTGAAATTATCCTGATGAAATCCTGCCATTTTGGTGGTAAATTTCAACTATTTGGACCCTGAATTTCTGCAGTACGGTAACAGGCTGTTGCAGGGCTCTAATGGAGACTTAGCAATAAGTGGCCCACATTGCCTAGCCCTGACTTTTTGTGACACAAGACAGAAAAAGAAAAAGCATAAAAGGGATTTGACAAAGAACAATAGAAGTCTGCCAATCATTATAATTAGGAAAGAAAACTGACAATTAAACTTTACATCTGCCAAGCTTATTTTTATTCTGCATCTAAATTCCTCCTCTTAGAAGTCTTAAATCCTTTGAGTGTAATACAATATATCTGAAAGCTGCATTTGGTGAATTGTGCTTTGATTAATGCATGCAATGGGTCTAAAGAATCTACTGAATATTGTGTTTATGTTATATGACTAAACATAGTTCTATGTAGCAGTAAATGCTTTAGCTTGCTAATTCTGGATTGGAACAAGCAATTTTCTCTTCAAAATGTAGTAGCCATAACCAACTGCTAGATGGTTTGGATAGGATTAGATAAGAAGCAAATCAAGATACAGGCTATCATGTTTGATATTTGGGTCTGAATGGCTGATTAAATACAATTTTTGAAACAACCCCCCTCACCCTCCAAAACAGAGAGTGGGGTCCATGTTTACTGACAATCTTTGACATTCATTTGGCCTTTTGTTTTTTTTTTAAAAGGGGGAAGGGAGATAACAAAGATAGCAAAAATAATTTTAGAAAAAAAAAATAAAAAGTTCACAGGCTGTGTATCTGGGCAATCACTTTATAATTCTCGTGCAAGATACAGTAAGCCTATCTGCCCTCTGACAACAAAGGGCTGGCTCATATTGCTGTTATATGTCATGAATTGTATAACCACAGCAAGCAAAATTCAATTTTCTCTCCTATTTCAAAACACAGCCTGTGGTATCATCAAGCCCTGGATTTCTGTGTTCAGTACAATTTCCTAATTATATCCCAAACAAAATAGAGCATAGACTGAAAATATGAAAAAGTTTTCTTAGTGTGAGGCAAGGGACCTGCATCAATCAGGGATTAATTTTCATTTTTCAATTCTGAATTCATATCTGTAGCAATTTATTAGGTTTTAATATCACACATTCCATATAAAAATACTGGTATGCATGTTTGTTTATAAGCATTTACCTAATATACCTTTTAAACATATTCTTTAAACACTGAATTTTATATTATTTTAATTCTAATATAAAGTAGACTAGCTCGATACCTGTGCTTCGCTACGAAACTATGTGGTCGGGCTTACTTTTTGGGGAGGAAAATGAGAGGGAAAAAATTCTGCCTCTGCCGACCAGCATCCATTGGTATTCATCTGGCTAGCGTCCTGTCAGTGTATGAGAGAATTGAGGGCTGTTTGGAAACTAAAATAGTATTTGCTGTGTGAGAAAGGAGACAGCAAGGAGTCTGGGCATGGCTTAGCTCAACTGTTCTGTACTAAAGCTGCTTGGTGCTGTGAAACTAAAACTGAAATTGAAACTCCTCTCCTCTGCTTGTGTTTTGCATTTGAAACAGATTTCTTTTCAGGTGGGGAGGGGAAGTAGAACTCCTTGGCATCAGAGCATGTTAATAATAATATACTAAATGCTAATGTCATTTCAAAAAATCCCTTCTTAGTGAGCACCTAGAAGCCAAGAGGAACATACGTGCCAAATTTCAAGTTTGTAGGCTTTATGGTTCTGGAGATTTTGTGATGATGCATGAGTGATATTTCACTTATATATAGATTCAGGCACAAGTGGCTTCAGATACTGTAAGCATATTGTATATGCCCATAATGGACATCTAAAGTATTAGTCTGATCAGACTTTGTTATTGGCAGCCGAAGCTATAGTAAGGTATCAATTCACAGCCACACCATTCTCCTCAATTTATGAATAGTTGTTCTGTAAATTTTCAGATTTCCAACTTAATACACATGATGCAAGCAAGAAAAAGATGAAAATAAATTGGGCAGGTTTATATTTTTCTTGAACTACATGTTCATTTCCACTCTATGTATGTGAGAAATCATGGTGCCTCTAATCAGGATTGAGTACAAATGATGAGATACTCCACCAAATGAAGAGAAACTTATAGAAAACCAGTTGTCTAAGATGAATCAAAAGCATGGTTCTCTTCAGGGCAAGAGCCTCAAACCCCAACCTGTGGACCAGCACTGGGCTGTGGGATGGCAGAACCTGAGCCATGCTAACAAGTGAAAACCCATCTGTGGGATGCAAGCAATATAAACCACGCTCTCTCTGTACCACGGGAAAAGCCTGCACAGGACCAATCCCTGGTGCCCAAAAGATTGGGGACAGGTGCTGCTTTTGGGTGACAGTGTTCCCTGCTGCTGTCCAGCAGAAGGTATTCCCTAGTGATGTTTTCCTTAGAATGTAATGGAAATCAGGAAAGCCATGACAGCTAGAGACTACTTGAACAAGAAAAGGGAATATTCACAGACACCTCATGATTGTCTCATAACTAAATAAATTCAAGGATTTTACATTCTACCCATGGGGATTTCTCTGAAATAGTCTCTTTAAAAGAAATTTAAGAGAGGGGGAGAGAGGCAGAAAGAGAGGAAGGGGAGAGAAAGAGACAGAGAGTTGTTTATACTGGAAAATATCAATAGCTGCATACACTTTGTTCTGAGTCACAGAATCAGGAGGAAAAGGGAAGAAGCTTAAGAATGGAGCAGTTGCTAGCATTCCAATTACCAAGCCAATTGTTCCACCACAGAGATGCACAGGAAGAATGCTTCTAGAACTTGATCTTTTCTTTTTGTTCCTTTCTTTTCTCTTCCCACACCAAATACGGTTCTATTCTGTTGTTTGAGAGTTACCATGAGAACAGCCAGGCAAATGGTCCCAAGTCCTTTCTACAAATTACTTTCTAACATTTGGTTGAGTTGGAAAGAACAAAATGCAACCTTTGGGGGGGGAGGGCATGGAGAACAGCTGTGAGAAGTCCTAGGCTTGATTCCATACCATCCCATGTACATCTGGCTTAGTGTGCTTCATGTAATGCATAGTTTGACATTCAGCAAGCTAAAGAAGAAAATTAAAATATGGGAGATGTATTCCTCATCATGCCAATATAATGAGAATCATATAATTCTAATTAGTATCATAAATCTTCCATTTTCAGGAAGAAATATCATTTTAGGATAATAATTTACAGGTGCAAAAATTAATTATAAGCTAATTAATATCCATAGATTTTTTGACTAGTAACAAGTTATTCATTACTAGTCATTTAATATTCCTCTTATTTAGCTTTATTTTACAAATAAAAAAACATATATATGCATCTACTACCCACAAAAATTAAGCATAACATTAAATTTATATAAAAGTAATTGATTGAGCACCCCAAATATCTCTTCTTATCTCTGGTGAGATTTTCATTAGCCAGAAACTGACTCTAGGCTAGTCATTCCACTGTAATACCCCCATCATGGAGCTGCTTGCAGGGACTTCTAAGCCCCAATCAGTCCTTGCCTGGAAGCCCTTTTTCAAAAAACTACATATTGATATATTTTTGGATATATTTTTTGTTTCTCAATTATCCAGCAAGCATCACCAATAATGTTTCTTGTTTTTTGGTCTTTTCTAAACTAGACCATGTGGCAATTCCCTTTTCTATGCAGCTCCATCTTAATTGGATAGTCCGCCCACATGTATTAGCATGTGAAACGATGGAGGCTGTACAATTTTCAAAAAGTGTAAGTCTCTTTTCTTTAGTACTGATATGTAGACTGATTTCTTCCAATCTGTTGGACACTGTCCTCCAGATTTGTTGGAATATTTTCTTTAGAATCTTTCCATTACTTGTCATAATTATGTCATATTAAGAAGATATTTCATGAAATCCTGTAGCTTTCTGACTTGATGATGATTGGAGTGCTGATCTAACTCAATCTTCTAATTCTTTGAGGTTTTGTGCATATGAAATATTTTCTAGGGTATCTTGAATGTTGATATCTCTATAATATAGAATTTCAGTATAGTTCTCCCTTCTCTAGTTGTCTTTTTTAATCAGTTGCTATCTGCTTCAAGCATGCTAAAATATTTTATCTCATACAATTTAAGGTTGGAACTTCCTTCTGAACCAAGAGATGTTTTGAAAAAAAATGCTTTTCATGTCTGTTTCCATCTTTAATTTCTCTACGGTGTAATAATTCTCCTTGTTTCTCCTAATCATTTCCTGAAGCTCTTTGTTAATTTTTTTTCTTGAAATCTTTGTCATTGGCTTTGGTTTTTGTTCTTATCAATTTCCACTGTTGTTTTGTCATCCAATTTGTTTTGTTTTGTTTTCTTGGTTTTGGCAGTCTCCTTTCATATTCATCCTTACATTCTTTTCATTTCTTAGTTACTCTGCTATTATCATTAAAGGGATTGCCCATTTCTAGTATCTTAATATATTATTGCTACCCACATATGTGCCTGTTTGTCTCCACTATAATGAGGAGCCATATCAGGATTGGAATATGTAGTTATTAATGTTGATTTTTTTTCAGATGTATTTAGAGACAATGTCTTTTAATATTTCCAGTGATGTCTGCAATCAAGTCAAACATCTGCACATATCAAAGTAATTATAAGAAGATTCCCTTTCCCCCAAAATGCATAAATAATTGTCTGAATGCACAGACGTGGAAGAAATAATAATTAAATAAACTAAAGTTCATATGTCTTTTGTGCAGGATTCTTTTAAAAAACGTTTAACATGGTATTATATAAAATTTGACAAGCATGAAAAGTCAGTTTCTCCTTTATTTTACAGTCCTTGGAAATTATATTTTATACATATTTCTGATGTGCTATTATTCATTAGAATAAGTACTGGAAGGAAAGGAAAATAGGGAGAAGAAAGCTAGAATTAAAAGTATTCAGAATTCCAGTCATATTGAAAAGATGTTTGGAAAGGACGTGGAGATCCTGAATGATATTTTAATCAGTTATCTGTTGTGCTCAGGAATAGCATAAGAATTGTACTGTGAATTCAACTGATTATAAATTAATTGGAATGCTCACTTAAATTATTTAGATCAAGCTTGTTGTTCTTCTACCTTTATATTTACATAATATATATTAAAATTGTGCTCCAATAAGAAGTGATTTCTTCAAGCTTCTTCCTAAAATCTGTCATATATAACTTAGATTTTTTGTCAATACATCAGAAAAAAAATATTTTCATAGTACATGAACAATATGCTGTTGTGGACCACACCAAGTTAATTATATGCATTAAACCATATATTTTATTTAACCATGAATGGAAAGTTGAGAGGGAAGAAATGATCAGAAGAAAAAATATAAAGAGTACAAACAATGGTCAGTAACCCATTCTTAGATGAAAAGACCTTAAATTCCCATGAAAACACATCTATTTGTTCTGTAACAAATAGCAACAATTGTTGCAATTGTTTCCAAAGCAACAATTAAATTAAAAATTTGGGAAGACTGGACAATCTTATTGCCTTAGGCTTAGATTAAATAGAAAGAAGCTTGTTAATAAAACAGAATTATGATTATGATTAAATTATGATTAAAAAACAGAAGCTTATTAATAAAAACCAAAGGTGAAAAATAGAGATTATTTGCAGTCAGAAACAAGACAAAGAGCAAAGCTCTCTTGTATGCACATTTGAAGTAGTAGCTTTAGCATTTAAGCTTACATACCACCTCACAGATACTCTCTGGGCAGTTTAGAGTGTAAAAGCATTATTTGAATATTGCTCTCAATGATCTGGGTCTTCATTTCCAGAATTCCCCACCTAGCATTGAATTGATGTCCACACATCTTAAAAGTAGCTGAGATCAGGAACACAACTCTAAAAAAAAACCAATGTGGTTTTTGTAGAACTGATAAAAGACAAATGGGGGTAATTAAAATCTTCTTTCAAGTAAAAGATACATTATGAGAGGAAACCAGTGTCAGACTATTTCCTGATGCTGTTTCACTTGTCCAACTGGACCAGAATTTCCCCCAGTCCAGCACTAAGAAAATAGAAAGGAGAGCAATTTGGATCTTTCTAAATCCAGATAAATAATTTGACAAACATGGTAAAACTCCTGAATTACAAATGGTAACTATGCAACTGGATATGCTTGCATATGAGATAATTTCAAATGGAAAATTGCCTTCTCCGGATAATGAAGCCAAATCTATAGATACATAAAGCTTATTTGTTGAAACAGGAAATGTTATAAAAAACAAAAGTAATATTCACGAAAGCAGCAGTTTCAAATAGAGCCAATACAATCAGCTTACCTAAATTAATTGCTCCTTGAATCTCCTTCAGATTTTAACACGTATTCATTTGAGAGACTATTTCAGGAGAAAGAGATCATTTGAGCATCCTGCACCATTTACTATCAGGCCCTTCTTATTGTTTCTCTTCCCCCACCCCCTTGTTTTTCTCCTTTCCTTTGGAGTACTCAATTCTCTTTATTTACAGATAATAGGAGGTTAAGTAAAAGCCTTCTCTTTGGGAAGACTAACTGTTGCTTTGCTAAGTGAAGGATAAGGCTGTGTTCATACTGTCCCAGCTGTAGTTAACAAATCACTAATTATCTAGAGCTAAACTCTTCTTCCTAATAAAACTTGATCGAATTAAAAAGATACTGTCTGGTTTTCATTAGCTCTACTCCAATGTGAATGAAAATACATAGAACATAGTCTTTTGGGAAACAGACCTAAATTTCATGTATTCAGATATCTCAGCAATAGATAAGAAATCTAGGGGACAATGTGATGCTATACTACTAGGAGTTGTCACAGGATTTCATTCTTGAAAATAAAGATATTTATTAAACCTAAGAAATTATGTTGCATTACGTTTCTTTAAAAGAAAGATTCCACATCTTCAAAAACAAGCATGTACACCCAAAAAAATTACATGGAGATCAGTCTTATGTTACCTATCACTAGGTAACATTCCAATAGAATATAAGATTGAAGACTTACACACAATTTTAACTTAGATGTTTCAAGTAATACATTTTTAGCACTTTTATACCCTGATGGAATCAAAAAATCTCCTTTTGGCCAAAGGTTTCTTTTATAGAATTCTATGATTTAAAAGACATTCATTTTAGTAAATTAACATGTATATGATCACAAGAGCCATTGTCATCTTTATTCTTTGCATTTATTTATTTTTATTTACTAATTGTATCCCACCTTTATTATTTTTACAAATAACTCAATATGGCAATCACATCCAATACACCCTTCTCCTCCTAATTTCCCCCTAATAACAACACCGTGAGCTGGGTTGTTCTAAGAAAGAGTGATCATGTCTGAGATGGGACTTGAATTTGTGGTCATTTGCTTTCTTGCTTGGTGTGCTTATATTTTTATATTATTTTTCCATCTTTGGAGAAAGAAACCAAGTAGAGATAAAAGGGGAAAATAAGGAGATAAACAAAAATAATATTTAAACTGAATTTTCAAATAGGCTACATTGGATAGGCTAATAGATAATAATAGCTCCAATAAATTTGATGCAAGTGTTGGGGGAAAAAAACAAGTTTTCTAAATAACCAAAGCAGTACTCAGATAATTAGTATGAAGCTTCAAATTGAGTAACTCATTCAAATTATTCTTATATAATTTTGCTATCATATAGATAGCATGAAAAGATGCAATTAAATACTTATTTTTATTGAAAAATATTTCAAACTTAGAAACATAATTTCTAAAATTAAGTACACAAGAATTTTCAAAAAATCCACACAGAAACTGGAGGTGTTAATTTTATTGTAGGTGCAACTGAAATGCTGATCTAGATATAAATAATGTTATTGTATTTATAAAAATAGCAAGTCAGATGAATAGATGGCAATAATTATACAATAAATTTGTTATGGGTCCAAAATACTCAGAATTATTGAATAATTCATGGAGCAGGAGAATATAGAAGAAACAAACTTTGAATTATGTTATGAATTATGTATGAATGGTCTAAATTAGGTAAAAGATAATTTAAGCATGGATGACATGTAAGTTTATTTCAATGAAATTAGAAATTGCAAAAAGTGAAACATGGAATGTTGTGAAAGAAGGAGGAAAGAAAAGACAATTTACTGAAGAATATAGGTATAATGATTGACTTTTGTCTCAACATACACCCACACAAAAATCATCACAATGACGTAATCCCCAATTATAACTTCAAAAAAAGCAACTATGAGTCTTATAGACAACAATCTCCTCATTCCCTTATTGGCAATCTCCTATTCAACCTGGAATGCATAACTGCTTTTGAAGACATACAACATATTTTAACCATTTGAGGTAAAACAGCTCCATCAAACTAATATGTACAAATAGACAACTCCTCAAAGCATCAAACTAAAAAAAAATAGCCCCATAACAATAAGGATAGATATTTAATCCAAAAAAGAGATCAACTTCTGGCAGAAAACAAATCTGGTCAATTTGGCCAACTTCAACAAAGCTTGATACAAAATACTCATGCCACAGATAAAGACTGAATGGCACCAATTATCACATTAAACAAGAAGGAAAACTTCTATGCTACGCAACGTGTCCACCTGCACTTTGTTACAATTTGTAAACAACAAACTAAAAACTCAAGAATCCATCCCACCCACTGTTAGGAATCTAATGTAAAGACTGCAACGACAACACCATTAAGCAAACACTCTTCAACACCATTCTTTGGCCTAGTAATGTAAACTACAATGGATCATCCAGAGTATTTTCCTAGCTGAAGTTCAACAGAAAAGCTACAATGATCTAAATATATAATCGAATTTTGCGAAGAACAATGTTGAAAAAGGCACTACAACAATCTAAACCTACTCTATCTTTTGGACCGGAATGGAAATACTGGTGCCTACTCTTAAAAACTACCACTGCCATAGCAGAACCTCTTAAGCATAGATCTTGAAAAAATCTTTCAAGGGACCAGGCCTCCTTGCCAAAATGGGTCACAAACATGGGTCCCATCCCACATCTTCACAAAGGGAGACCCAGCCTAAGCTGTGAAAATTACAGAACCATCTTCTTATGCCTGCTGTCTTTAAAGTCATTGGAATCAATTATTACCAATCATTATATCTTCATTAGAGACACAACATAACCACTTCTAATAAAAAAATTGGTTTCAGAAAATAAAACTATCTTGAAGCTGCAATTACTCTACATGCAAAATACATACACGACTTAACAAACTCGATCAGGGCATAAACAATGATGCAACTACAAGACTTCTGTAAAGCTGGTTGGTTCCAGTGAGTACAGAAAAACTACTCCTAAAGACTAAATCTATGGTAACTCTGGACAACTGCCATAAGTTGAGGATATGAAAGCATTCCTGTCAAAAGAAGACAACAAATGGTCCAAATTGGAGTGTCCTAATCAAATTCTGTACCTGTCAAATAATGGTGTCTCCCAAAGGCAGTGTTCCTATGACCACCCTGCTTCATATTCTGTACATAAATGAACCTTCCTGTTATATTAAGGAAGCAACTGATTCTCTTCGATGACGATGTAAAAGTTATTCAACACACCACAGAACATAACATGCTACCACAGACATTCCTTCAAAAAGATTCTTGACTAATGTTAACTAGAATGGTCATAGGACAAATGGGCATACCAAATCTCCAGACAAATACATGCTTCTGTCTTAACATATTGGCAAAAAAAAATCAGAAAATCAATTACCCATACATGTATTCCCATAACTAGTAAAATATACTTGTACGTGATGACAAATCAAGAAATGAATAAATAAAATAAATAAAATGTTCCCAATGGTGAAAATAGTACAATTCTACATTTTAGGAAAGAAAAATCCAAATGCAACATAGGGTACATATAGCGGTCTATTTGCTCATAATAGAACGTGAGAGAGATTTTTGACGTCCCCAGTGGAAGACAATCACTTTCCATCTAAAAATTAAAATTAATGAGGCCAGGATGGCTGCAATGCTCCCAAAAAAGCCAACAAGTTCTAGCTGCATAAACAGACCAGGAAATTAGAAAATCATAATCAACAATAAGTGTTTAATAATACCTTGGTGATGGTCACACTTTAAATAGTGCATCTCAGTTTTTGGTCACCATGGTAGTAAAAAGAGATGTTGAGAATCAAGAAAGCAGTGCTGAGAAGACGACAACAAAAGATGAATTAGGGGGACTGGAGGCTAAAAACATATGAAGAAATGGTTGCAGGAAACCTGGGTAAATGTCTATTTCATGAAAAGAAGGACTAGAAGAGACATGGATAGCAGTGTTTCCAATATCTCAGGGGCTGCCACAGAAAAGGAAGTCAAGCTATTCTCCAAAGCACCTGCGGGCAGGACAAAGAAGCAATAGGTGGAAACTCAATCCAAGGAATGAAGCAACTTAGAACTAAGGAGAAATTTCCTGACAGTTAGAACTATCAATCAGTGGAACAACCTTGCCTTCAGAAGTTATCGGTGATAATGCCTGATGTCCACGACACTTGGAAAGTTGGAACAACTTGCCTTCAGAAGTTGTGAATGCTCCAACACTGGAAGTTTTTAAAAAGATGTTGGATAACCATTTGTCAAGTGGTGTAGGGTTTCCTGCCTAACCAGGAGATTGGAGTAGAAAACGGTCCCTTCCAACTCTGTTATTCTATTCTAATAATCAATGACCTCAGAAAAACTTGTAACCGGATGATAAAAAATCAAATGTGCTCTACATAATCAGTGGGATATTCGCTATTCTGTTATAATGTATTTAGTGATGGAAGAAATTAAAACTTAGATAAGAAGCAAAGGGACTATGGGTGAAATACTTTGATCACTTCACATTCAAGTCCAGTTAGAAAAACCTTTGGGTAACTTCAAATCCCATATAGTCAGTATCAAAACTATCTTAAATTATAGGGGGTCCAGTGAAGCAAACTGAAATTATAAATATAGTACTGGCACATAATAGACTTATTGACAGCAGGTATTTCCTCAGGTGAGAGATTTCTTTCTTTCCCTCTTTCCATAACTTACTTTCTTCTCAGAGATACCAACAGATTAGACTGTGCCAAGTCTATAGCTGAGTTTCTAAAACATCACGTTTAGTTTCACTCCCATCTTGCTTAGAAATATCAGGGCTTCAGAAATTTCCAGAAGGGTCATCCAAGATTTGGAATCTCATTTTCTTATATAGGTGATAGAAAAATCCTATAGCCAATTCATTTCTTTATAGTTTCCTCACACAACACTTAGAAGCATAGACTGTTCCTCATTATTTTCATTTTAGTTTTATAGTCAGTGTTGGCATTTGGCATTACAATACTGACTGAAGACAAGGTTACCTCTGGCCAGGCATAGCTAAATAGTGGCAGATATTATAAACAATAGTTTTGTCAATAATTATGACAAAATCAAGTAATAATGCAAAAGATTTACCTATTATAGTAGGTGATCCTTTACATTGTTTTATCATTCAGCTTGGAAACACACCAAGTAAGTCTGAGTAACTCTTATATTATAAATTTTATTTATTTATCACATTGTACAGCTGCCTGGCCCAAATGGTGATTGGATGGTGTACATAATAAAGCAAAATACATAAAAACTATTAAAAATCACAATTTAAAAAAAAAAACAGAACAAAAACAATAAAAGTATGACAGCAAAATATACAGAGAATACATCAGTTAACTATTATGAAACCACCTAACATGCTGCACTATGTCAATTGTTACTAAGAGTGGTTGCAAGACTATGGTTACCTAAATTGTTTTAATCATTCATTCGTGTCTGACTCTTGGTGATTTTATAGGAATGTACTCTCCATATTACCCTGTCATGCTCACCTAAGACCAGCAACAATTGCTAATACAGATTAAGTGAAAATAGAATAGATGGTCATGCAGAATTTTAAAAAATTGATGGCAACAGTTATTTCTGTTTAGGATATTTTTAAGTAACATATTTTTTCATGCCTTAACTATGTGCAGTTTGTCCATCAATGGAACTCTTTTGCACATTCAGGATCGATTATAGGGCGTGTCAAATATTCAGATGGAACAGAGGGAACATATTAATTTTGCAGTAGAGAATATTATGTTATCACAAAATGAGCCCTATTCTCATTTCTTAAGTGATTCTTTGTGTCTGACTCCCCAGCAAAACCTTAACAGAAATTGCCAGACATAGAACTTCATACAATTGATTTGAGTTTTAGACATGAACTCAACTAGAGTTGATACGACATGGCATGGCTAGGAATTAGGAATTTTTTCCTGACTATCTGAATAAGGCTGAATTGACTAATTGTTCTTTCAGTTATTAATCTCTACTAAAGTGAGGGTACAAATTCCCTCTTTATATCACACAGTCCACAGGTGTTGCCTTTTTGTGTCCCCTATGGGCCAATATCAAATAATATCAAGTGGTTAAAGAAAACAATTTAAAAAGAAATCAGTAAGAGTCATTTCAGATCTCACTAATATGTAGGTTTTATTCAAGTTTTCCACTGACTAACCTTCAGGAAGAAATAACAGTTTCCTGGAAAATAGAATGATGACAACAGCAGAATGAAAAGCCAATGAGTAGACAAATGTCTGTGAACAAGTAGAGGAACAAGGAGATTGACCACAAGTGCATCAGACATCTGCTCCTCATGAGGACACTGCAAGATAATAGAGTCAACAGAGACATCTGCCTCTGTGGAGAGACTGTATTTAAAAGATGTTTTGAAGGATGTAGAGCAGGATTGCCAAACTCATGGCCCATGGGCCAGATTCACCATGTGCTGGTCACACCCATGCCTAATTTATCAAAGGGGTGGGGAGTCATGATATGTAACAATGCCATGATGATGCAAGTTTGACACCCTTTAGGTAGAAGCATTATGAAAGACCATTATATTTTGAGGAATTGAGTGACATACTTTGATTTCTCCTTCAGAAATATTAAGAAAGTTCTAACATTTTAGACTTCATTCTGAGCTGTTTTACCTACTCGATTTTTGCTTGATAAATAAGAAAAGGGAGGTGTGGGGAAAAACTTCACATAACCATAGACTATTTAGGTTAGCAGGTTGGCTTATTAGTAAAGGGGTGGGATTCAAATTTTTTAACAACTGGTTCTGTGGGCATGGCTTAGTTGGTGGGCATGGTTTGGTGGTCATGTTATTGGCAGGGCGTGGCCAACTCAATATCACTCACATCAAGGCACACATCTTCTCGCCTGGCCTCTCATGACTGTGGGGATACTGCAACAATTGTAAGTGTGAAAAATGGTCATAAGTCACTTTTTTCAGTGCTATTGTAACTTTGAATGGTCACTCCACACAAGCAAAGTACCAGCAAAGGAGGGGGAAAAACCTCTAAAGTCATTCCTGAGACAGGAAGTCTAGTCCTGCCAATAATGTAATTAGGGTTAACAGAGAGGCAGTTTCTGTAAGCAACACCAGAATGTTTCAGGATTAGGCCAATAATTTCTTCTAACAACTGGTTCTCCAAACTGCTTAGAATTTTATCAACAGGTTCTCGTGAATAGGTGCGAACTGGTTGAATCCCATCATTGCTCCCATCCCAAAGTTAGGCATCATCCAGTCAAGGTCAGGTTCTGCAATCTCCTGACCATGGAAGTGCCAAGTTTTAATAAAAAACCCTGAACGTTGTTGCTTTTTTTTGGCTTGAGCATTCAGTGTTATGCAAAACCTGGCCTTTCATGTCTCCCCACTATTGTTACTAAAGCTTCCAACAATTGAAATGAGAACATCTGTTTAGTATGTTATGCTTTTATGTTTCTTTTTACCTCTGCCTGCTAAAGTTACTAATAAAGTTTAACATTTTCTTACTCTCTGATGTGTTCATTATCTCTGGGTCCTCAAAGATCCAATTGTCTGGCACCTGGCTGCCAGACATTGGCAAAACAGAATAAGTTTTACATGACAAAATCAAGACTGAGTTTAAAGTAGATTTATAAATTATAAGCTAAAAGAAGGATATGGAAAAAGATGCAATACTGAACATACAAAATAAATTGGCTATTAATCATTAAAAGGGATATACAAACTATAAATCAATAGCTATTATGATAGCAGTTGAGAGCAACGACACTGGCAGCAGCTGCATCAAATTTCCCAAATCAAATCTGATTTGCTTGTGACAGCAAGCAAACTGTCTTCTCCTTACATTAGGGGTGTCATACTCACAGCCTTTGGGGTGGATGTATCACATGCTGGCCAGTGATGGGGGAAAAAGTCACAATACATCACGTAATGACAACATAATGCTGCAAGTTTGACACCCCTGCCTTACATTATCAACTTTCTTCCAGTAACTGTGGATGTTCTTTTTCTTAGTAATAATGCAATAGTAGGTGTTATATTTTCATATATTTATATTTCAGATACTACTGATAAAATCTTTTGCTTCAGACATATATGCTGGTGTTGATCCAGAAGAAGCTGCACATACATCCTCTGTATGCCCCTGTAAGAGAATGTTACCTTACCTGGAAGAGTTTGTATCACTCAAAGCAAGATCTGGAATGACAATCTGCAGATGTAATAAGAGTACTGATTCTTCATCACCCTTATCATGACAAAGTTGGCCTTACTTGCAGTTATAACCAGGGGTGGGATTCTACAGGTTCACACCTATTCGCTAGAACCGGTTGTTAACATTCTAAGCAGTTCGGAGAACCGGTTGTTAGAAGAAATTACTGGCCTAATTCTGTAAAGAAGGCAGGAAGGAAACATTCTGGTGTTGCTTACAGAAACCGCCTCTCCGTTAACCCTTATTACATTCTTGGCAGGACTAAACTTCCTGTCTCAGGAATTTCTCTGGAGTTTTTTTCCTCTCCTTTGCTGTACTTTGCTTGTGTCAAGTGACCATTCAAAGTTACAATGGCACTGAAAAAAGTGCCATTTTTGACACTGCCATTTTTGACCACTGACTTATGACTGTCTTTCACATTTACAACTGTTGCAGCATCCCCACAGTCATGAGAGGCATGCCTCAATGTGAGTGATATTGAGTTGGCCACACCCAGTCACATGACCATCAAGCCATGCCCACCAACTAAGCCACACCCACATAATCGGTTAAAAATTTTGAATCCCACCCTTGGTTATAACCCATGTTTGTTCTAGTTCATCCTTTGTTGAGTGCCAGAGATTCTGTTGACATCTGTTCTCTTGTTTCATCCCATTCAGATCAGAGGGGAGTGCCAGCATCCCAAGAAGAGAGAGATTGCATGGACACAATCCAATCCAAGATCTTGGTTTCCCCCTTATTCAAAGCGGCAACCAAGATATTAAATGGACCATGCAGCAGACCAATAGGGATAACCCCCCTCTGAAACTGCTCTGGGTCCATCTGGTGCTAGGGACAAACCAATTAATAGGTCCAACCTCCTTGCAGTGGGTAGTGGTTGTAGAGAGCCCCATAGAAATCTGAGTTATTTTACCATGACAGACAAGACCTTGAGAGCTTCTCTAATTTCAGATCACTTTGCCATTGCTACAATAGGATTACCAAATCCAGAGCATGACCACTATCCTAAATTGAGCTCTGGATTACTGGATAGATTCATAGCTGTCATGGTAGCAATGAATTCACAAAACACCTCAGACCGTATTCCAGGGAAGGTAAATTAAAGTCCAGAACCATAAATCTGTGGAACCCCACTAACTCAGAAATGACATCAAAATGCTCAGGCCCCTGCTATGTTGTTATGCAGCAGGGATGTTGGTACAATGTTAGTACAGCTGATTTCTTGTGCCTAGTTTAAGAAATAGAGTTTCAAAATTCAACTTGTGAATCTCATAAAAGTATGAATTTTTGTCCCTCATTATGTATCATGGGAATAAGTGTGGCTGAAGCTAAATTATGATTAATTCAGTAAATGTTTTGCAAATGAAATTCACTCTACATGATAATGCATCACCAAAAGAAGACAAACTATTTGGAAAGGCATTATAGCAGCACCACACAAAGAAAGAAATGTTCATAAATATGCATTTTCCTTTATGATGGCAGAATTTTATTATAGAATCACAATGCCTTTGCCCACAAGCAAATGTTAAAGTGCTCACACAATATAGGAAGATTGAAATGAACTCTTAGCTGATAAAGTAAAAAATGCTGGTATCTATTCATACTAGCTAAAATTGTCTCTTGTTAAATATTCCCAAACAGTGCAGAAAGCATATAACATGTTCTTTCTGTTGATGGTCTTATTAATCATGAGATTAAATTAAGGATCCATTCATCTGTGGAGATTGGCAGGCGTGTTTTGCTGTCATACGTACATACATTATCTACAGTATCATATCATTCTGTTTCAGGCTAAGCAACATGATTCAGAAGACAAAAAAGGAATGAAAAATAAAAGGAATGAAAACACAGCTCAAACTAGTTCAGACAAATCCTCTATTTTTCAAATTTCATGACTCATTTCATGACTCTGCACAGTACAGAAACTAAAAACACAGTAAATATGGTAGAAATGCAAGAAAATTAATGCTAATTTATATTACACATTGGGGGGGTTTTAATCCTTGGAAGTCAACTTTGCTTGCAACACATTTCGATCACACCATATTCCTTTTCTGGAGGAGCAAACACTTAAAATTAATGTATAATTGTTTCCATGGCAAAATCAAGATATACAAAAACTCAAGATAAAACGTCAGTCTTAAAATATGAGAACAGTTGGTCTCTGAAAACTCAGGTCAGGTTTTTGTAAAGAAACAGTTATTTTCAGGAAATCCAGGAAATATGTGGGCCTTGCACCAAATATATACAATGATTACTAGAGAAAAAAAAACTGGATTAATTCTATCTTCATTATATTGTAACTCAAAGCTTTTACTTTGTAATTTTTAAAGATATAGTATGTCTATTTAAAAGCTGTTTCTTTAAAAAAAACTGCCTCAGAAAATCATCATTTTAATATCAAATTCTACCTCCCTCATATTACCCTTCTGTCCAATGCCTTTTTAATAGTTTTTATTTTCTTCTTCAAATGCTGTATAAAAAAGAAACTGTGAATAAAATAGCCTCTTTAATCCATCCAGGCCTGGCAAACTGGTGGCCCATGGGCCAGATGTGTCATGCACAGGCCACATCCACTCCTACTCTGCAAAGGCAAAAAATGTCACGATACATCACATGATGCGGCCATGACCTATACAGTTTTTCCCTTTTGTTTGCAATTCAGCTTTACTACAATGTTCAACCTTTATAAGAAATATAGGAAACTGGGAGCATTTTCAAACCAGGTTTGTAAGAAAGAGGCTGGACTATTAGACTGTTAAACTGATAATATCTTAGTGTGCTTCCACATTTTTTAAAAAATAGAATACAATATCACTGGAAATGCTACAACCTATGAGCCCATGTGTTGTACTACAAAATATTCTATGTATTTTTAATGATTTCTTTAAAATTGTATTTTATTTTTCCTATTGAACCTGAGTACTGTATCATTAGAGACCTCCGTGTGTAATGCTCATTAGCAAATGTTTACAGAAAAAGTGAAAGTGCGTTAAGGAATGCAAATACAAAGTTCTTTGCTTTTCTGAAATGACCTACAATTTTCCTGGAACTTATTATTTTCACCATTGAAAAATATTTCTCAGCTATGCATTTGCATTTATTTATGGTTGCTATGTACAATTAAAGCAATACATATGTGAAAAGCATTGCTCTTGTTATGAATCACATAACAATATTCATTGTAATATTGCAGCTATAATCGTAACAAATTTGCTTAGTAGTCATAAGTCTGGGTAACACATTTTATTCCATTATAATTTAGCTATAGTTAATGGTTACATTTTTCTTTTCTTTCATTTTTGGAAAGTTCAGTTTGTAGCAGTTCACATCTGCTGTGGAATACATATAGAAACCACATTTTTGGAATGTTTCTTTGAAATGTTATTGGTTTTCTCTTCTTCAGGAGATTGTGGGAGGTGCACAACAAATGTTATTGATAATTTCTATAAGTGATCAAAGCCTTTGGTATCGATGTATATGAAAAGAAAAACATATATATAAAAAACTAGTATAATATTATACATGACAAAAAAGATTAGGCAAAAATCTGCTCTGCTTCTCTTTGGAGAAGGGATACAAGCTACTGTATATAAAGCTCATTTCACTCACATTTGCAGGAACTATTGAGTAATGGAAAAGAAGAAACTGGCTTCAGAGAAAGCAGGGGTGGGATTCAAATTTTTAACAACTGGTTCTGTGGTCGTGGCTTAGGTGGTGGACATGGCTTGGTGGTCAGGTTATTGGCTTAGTGTGGCCAACTCATTATCACTCACATCGAGGCACGCCTTTCCTCATCTGGCCTCTCATGACTGTGGGGATGCTGCAACAGTCATAAGTGAAAAATGGTCATGTCACTTTTTTCAGTGCCATTGTAACTTTGAATGGTCACTCCACACAAGCAAAGTACCAGCAAAGGAGGGAAAAAAACTCCAGAGACGTTCCTGAGACAGGAAGTCTAGTCCTGCCAAGGATGTAATAAGGATTAACGGAGAGGCAGTTTCTGTAAGCAACACCAGAATGTTTTCTTTTTGCCTTCCTTACAGGATTAGGCCAGTAATTTCTTCAAACAACTGGTTCTCCGAACTGCTTAGAATGTTAACATTCCAATGAATGTTAACAACCAATTCTAGCGAATAGGTGCAGACTTGTAGAATCCCACCCCTGAGAGAAAGCTTCCTCCAAAGCAATATTTTCCATTCTCTGTGTAACCAACCATTTGGAAATTAATCTACCAAAAGAGACAGAGAAATACTTGATGAAGTAGGAATTCCTCAGCTGCAAAAATCTACTTTTTCCTGTTGGTCTTCCCTAAACAGAAGAAAGCAAGCAATTTTAGACAATTTCAGGATGGAACAACCAAGTCAAATACCACAAATTGTGAGAAACTGTCAAAGATGAAGGATGAGGATGAAGATGAACCAGTTCTGATCTTTTTTGAGGAATGCAATATGATCTTTCATTGTCTCCAAAATGCCAGGAAAATATTTCCATTTGAAAGGATAAATTGTGCATTAATGTCACTCAGAAGATACTAAAAACATCTCTTTCCATTATATGCACTCCTGTAAATACAATCATGTTATCTTGTGAAGGACCACTGATTACAGTCAATTATCCAGATTTCTGAAACAATTCATTTTGTAGATTTCTATAATATATTGGAACATAAAGCCTTAATTTTGTGTTAAGCCAATTTGCTAAGCCTAAATAAATAAATACTTTTAATCAAGGTTAACACTAATTAAATTTTATTGTGAGTGTATTTGCTTAATATTTATTTTGGGCTGATTAAATGTGTTTTGTGAGTATAGAGCTTTGGGTCTTAAAAAAGAACCAAACAATCCAGAAACACAACTTGAGGATTTGAAGCTGATAAAAAGCTCTTCTAGCCTTGATTAAGACTACAAATTGTCCAAGATGTGCTAACATTTGGCTATGACACTACCTTTGTTGGTTCTGAAGCTTTTATCGACACTTCAATCGCTATCCAAGCTCTCCTGGGGCTTCCGGTTTGAACTTCTTCAGCGACAGACTGAAATCTGTGATTGTGTGCAGTTTTGATCCATGCTCGCCACTGGAGCGCCCCGAGCCAGCTGGTTTCAGGGCTAAGCCACCCCGTAGAGGTGGTGAAGAGGGGGGAGACTGCCAGCAGGGTCGAGGAGAGTCACATCTCTCCTCCTCATCTGGCCATTACTCCCTTTGCGGCGGTGGTCAGAAATGGCCACCTCAAATAAGAACTTGGCCAGAAAAGAATGTGCAGGAGGAAGATGAGAAGAGAAAGTTTTGGCAGACCAGGTCAAACTGAAAAAGCAACAATATAAGGGACTCTTGAATTTGAATTATAAAGAACAACATTGTTCCCAAAAAAGACTTTGAAATGGAGAATGAGAGAGGGAAGGGAAAGGATTTGGTTTTTTTTTCTTTTCTTCCCTATATTGACCAGTAAGAGATTTAAGCAAGAAACCGGCAAAAATCGACTTCAACATTAACAGGTATTTAAGCTGAAAATAAAATGTCAAAGGGATAATAAAGGTTTCTGGATTCTCAAAAACTTTTAAAAGAAGGAAAAAAACAAAAGGGTGGGATCTGGAAAAATGGAGACCACCTGGAAGTTTAAAGGAATTAATAATGAAACTCTAACAAGATTCCTAAGAGATACATTTTAACTGAAACTTTGTAACAAGATAAGAGAACTCCAGAAAGAGAGTGGAAGAAAGAAGAAAGAAGAAACAGTTTTGGTATTATTGGATTACTGGATTACTTTGGATTTTTGGTTATCAGATCTAAAGGAACTAAAATAATCGGTGGTTGTTTAAAAAATTTTTAAATGGTATCACTCTTGGAAGAATTGAGAATGGAACTTAAAAAACAGCAAGAAGATGCACAAGAAGGACAAGGTTCTTTGCTTCGTATTTCAATTTTTAGAAATGGAGATCCTGAACTATGAGAAACAAGAAGAAATGCCTGTAGAACAAGAAGGGTGGGACAAAGAAGACATCTTCAATGACCAAGTATTTCGATGTGGGGGAAAAGAAAGGAAAGGGAGAATGAGAGTGAAAATTTAAGATTTGAAAAAATAACCCCCAAAAAGAATAGTTTGAAAAGTAATTACAACATTTGGAGAAACAGAAGAGAGGATTACAGAAAGAGAAAATCAGAATTAGAGAGAGAAGGGATCAAAAAGGGAAGGGAGAAGAAGAGGGGAAGAGGGAAAGGAAAAGTATTATAAAGACAGAAACAGGACATAGAGAAAAAGGGAAATTTACAGGATTAGGGTATAAGCCTATTTAGAAGACACAGAGATAATGGGTGAAAACTTAATTGAAAGGGGATTCTGCAAGGGTACATAAAATAGTGTTATTATATTAGAAATAGAAATGAACTTTGAAATATGAAACAAGTGTGATTAAAATGATAGATAAAATACTCATTGTAATGTAATGGAATGTTTAATAAATAAATGAAATAAAAAGAATAGAGAGAATGAAATTAGGAAAGGAGGGAACATTTTTATTATTATAAATGTGTTATAAAAATTTAAGTGAAGAGGAATATGAAAGAAACATGAAAAAATTATGGAAATATTATGTGTTCCTAGAAAATATGATACCCTATTGAAAAGAAATGTTAAAGATGTCAAAGATTATAACTAAAATTAATGATAGATGAATTGGAACAGAATAAGTATTTTATTTATTATTATTATATATATTTTTCTCTTAAGAATTTAGTGCATATTTTAAAATGTACCAAGCAGAATTCAACTGGAAAGTTATGTGTTATATTGAATGTTATAATTGTAAAGTTGAATGGATAAAAATTAAAGATACAAAGGTGTCATACTCCAATTAGTAACTACAGGGAAAATTTTGTTTAATGATAAAAGAAAATATGAAATTGAAAACAGGACAGACAAAAGTATAAATATAATACTAGAAAGATATTGAAACTTAGAAATAAATAAATGTATATTATATATATATTTAGAAGGAAGAAATGAGATAATTAAAAGTAGTTGAGAAAACTAAGGGAAAGGATAAGTTATTGAGAAAATGTTAAAATAGTAATAAATGGAAATGAGAATACACAAGATGAATAGAAATTAATTTGTGTCTTATAGAGAAGTGATATCCGCACCATGCTATTCTCAAAAAAAGAAATTTTACTTGTATTATGTTTTGTGAAAACCCAAATAAAAATTTTATTAAAAAAAAATAGCTGTCCAAGCTCTTCCAAGCTCTCCCAAGCTATTGCAATAGCTATCAATGTGTACTAGAATTGAGCAGAACCTTTTCACCAATTTTCTTCCTCTTTCCAAGGCCATCAAACTGATTTCCATCTGATACTTCAGTGAAGTAGGCTGAGTCCATCTCAAGCTGGTGAAGATTGAACTCCTGGTAATGGGCAGAGTCAGCCTGCAATACTGAAGCACTATGGCTCCTTTTGTTCTTCCTAAAATGATTTTCCCCCCACATTTGCTTCTAAACCCTTTATCCCATAACCATTCCTTTGAATTTTCTTACCTCAAAAATAGAATTTGGATTCAACTTGGATTCAACTTGCTTGTTTCAGTCCATTGTTCCAGTTCTCAGGATCCTTCTGAATCCCAATTCTGTCTTATAAAGATGCTTGCTATGTTCCCTGTCTTTCTTTTAGCTGCAAATTTGATAATCAAATTTCAAAATACATATCCAAGTCACTTATAAATATCTTGAACAGCACAGACCCTATCACAATAGTCCTGTACTATGCCACCTGAAATTTCCCTCTGGGAAGAGATAAAATAAATGGCATAGAATTGTTTGGTATAGCTTTTTAGCAGGGTCTGGATCTCTTTGGTATAACTTTTTAGTAGAGTCTGGATTGTTCTAATACTATAGATTTAAGCTCATTCAAATATTTGCTAACTATTTTTCTTAGCTAGATATTTGCTAACTATCTCATTATTTATCTTGGCTTAGCTCCACCTCTTTTTGTCATTATCAGTTTAGGTTCATTTGAACAGTTTATCTTAGCAGAACTCCCTCTTTGATACCCCTACTCTGTCATTTTTTTCTACGAGAAACCTGACCGTCTCTTTTTTATACTACAGAAAATAAAAATGTTATTATTTTTAGCTTGCCTTGTAAATTAAATTCCTTTTCCATTTAAACCTTTCTTTCTGCCTGCAGATATTAGCTGCTTTGCTGGTACATCTCCTTAGTGATGAACCAATCTTCAATTTCTTTTAATTCTTTGCTCAGTAAAAAGCACTCTGTACATGCACAATGAATTTCTAGGGTGCTTCTTTTAAACTCTTTTTTTTCTTATTGGAATGACATGCAATTATAAAAGTTTTCCACATTTCCTACATTACCCATAAACTGAGGATTTCTGCCCATTGTGGAAACTGTTATGCAAATGCTTCCTTTGCCCAATTAAAAAAAAAAATCTATCATCCTGATGAGTTTTTCCTCTACTTCCTATTTCTTCTCCTCAAGCAGAGCACTCATCTTGCACTTGTAGCCTGTATGGTTGTTGTCTTTAAGAATGAAAACAATCATGGCACAGTTAAGAGGAGCAATTCCGGCCCCGTTTTCTGTTCCTCTGATAAACAATAAATGTTTCCACTCTCACACATAAAGTATTGACACGCTATTTGTTGTATTTCCTATTTGATTACTTAGTGATGTGATTCTTTGGGGATCTGACTTCCTTTTATATATATCTCCTGACACTCCCTCAACTTGGACAATAACAACTAATACTCTGATTACACAATTAGCAACATAGAGTACAATCAGCATTCAGAAAACAATCAACAGTAGTACTCAGTCAGAAACATCTCATAGTCCAGCAGTCTCTTCAGAAAGTCAGTGTGGTCTAGATTATTAAAATGTTGTTAACAACCAGTGAGGAAAGTGAGACACAAGGAAGAACTTATTTTATAGATTCTGTGCTATTTGAAACCCAGGATTGGTTGGATGTTAATATCCAAACTGTTTGTCACAGGACATCCACTTTAAAACATAATGAACTAAAATTATTTTAAAACATTTTTATCTTAAAGCCTATTAGCCAACTGTATGCCTAAATACTTATTTGTCCATACCAGAGCTATCCAAATATGCAATTTGACAGCAACTTTTCCCTTTTTTTTCCACAAACAAAATAGATAACAAATAAAAAGATACACAGACCAGATAGAGTACACTTCAGCATACTTCATATTCTCAGCATATTCAAAAATTAAAACAAAATGACCGGCCTTCAAAGTCCATCTCTGAGTTAGTTAAAGTGTAGCCTTTGGCTAAAAAGGATTGGCTTCTTGGATAAAATGCTTTGTGTTATGACAAAAGTGGCCAAAACCTTCCAATATTTCAGTTTCATTTCAAGATTATTTTCTCCTGGTTATAAATTGGTGGTTTGCGGAATCATCATCCACTCAGTCTGATACCATAGCTTCCAGGTTGAGTTTGTTGAAATGCATGATTGCAGAGCAATTTGGAGTTCCTCTTGCTAGGATCAATGGGATAGTATTAAGCTGAATCTGAAAACATGTAAAACTGAAGCTCTGATGTGAGCATTCTAAAATTGCCTTAGAGACTAGCAAACTCACTGTGATATAAATGTTACATTAAAAGCATGAGTTATTATCATGACTATTATTGTTGTCAGAGCCTTTCTGGCTGAAGAGAAAGGAAAAAGCATATTGGGTAAATAAAATAAGAAATAGATGGATAATATATAATAAACATCTGATATTCATTCATAGATCCCCTAGGATGATTAATAACCTAACAAAATCAGAAAATACTCAAAGATCATTTTTGTTTGTTTGTTTGCTTACACGGCTGCTGGACTTCTTCCTGCAAGTAGGTTGTTCATGAGATAATTAGATGCTCACCTCTCTTGCTGGGGCTTGCAGTTTTTGTAATTAAGGATCACAGTTTCCAATCTCCAATATGTGTTAATAGCAGATTCCTTGGGGGCTGAACGACATGTTATCTTCAGGTAACTACCCACAAACAATTTCAGGTTTTCAGAATTGTCTTTAAGGACAAAAGAAACCAAGAGGAAGTAGGAAGACCAGTAAAGACTTATAAAAATTACTGCCAAAAAAGAAAGGATGGAAATTAACAGATAGTGAGAGAAAAAATGGAATAGAATATACTGAAGAAGGCCACAAATAATTGGTTGTCTGATGAATCAACCATCAGGAAATATTTTGCTGCAGGTCTGTTTTCTCCATTTAAGATGAATCCAAAAGTAATAATCTTTTTACTTAGATACATAAATATCTACATATACAAACCACAACCACATACATAACAAAACCTTGGTGAGTAATTCAAGAGTCTAAATCTTTCATTTGTTACTGCATCCATTTCAAAGCTTTCTGGTTGATGAAAATGACCAAAATGGCCGTATTTTAAACCTTGTACTGATAGTCAAATATCAACCTTTTAGTATTAGCAGTATACAAGGAGCATGTATACAGCATATACAAAGATGTGTGTGTGTGTGTGTGTGTGTATACACATGGTATATACACCATGTATGCGAGGTGGTAATGAGCCACACTGGGCTGTCTTTCCACCAAACTATTCATTCAGAAGTAAGTGTCCAATATGCCCTTTCCATGAGAATATATATCATAGTGGTAACACACATGCAAGTGAATCCTTGAGACTCTTTTATGAAACTGTAAGAATTCCCATGATATGGAGTCATTACTCAAGAGCTTTTATGAATTTTTAATTAATAAAAGATAACTCACTATAACTATTAGGAAACAATTACTAGAAAAACCCAGCACCTTCAAATTCCTCTCCTCCAAATGGAAATATTAGTTATACATGCCCAGTAACATGCTCTTTTATATGACTTAAACTGAAAGGGAGGGGGGCATTAAGATTAGAGCATTAAAAATGGAATGTTAATAACAAAATATGAGCAATATGTTATCTTTTTTCTGTCCTCTTAAACAAATGTATCAGAAGCTCCATTGTTAAAAATTAAGAGCACTGTGCTACCATACTCTTTGACTAAACCATATTATTGTTCTGATCAATGTTAGGTTTCTAAAGTAAAACAATCAAAGATTTTATAAAGCCCACTTGTCAAAGGGACTGATAGAAAAGCTACATTTTCACACTTTCTTTCAAACCTTCACACCTACATTTTCATACCTTCTTCAAACATGCCCATTAGCAGTCCACTCTCACTGTTCTTTTTGTACTGTGTGTGTACTTTATGCATTATGGATGAAACAGAATGAGCATATGATCTTTTATTTACTTGATTCAACAACTATACTACTACCACCTCTTTACCTGAATATCCAAGGAAGGGCAGGCCTTAAGTTGTAGGCCTTTTCTGTTATGGTTCCCACATTGTGGAATCTTCTCCCTCCTTAGATCAGGTTGGCCACCACTGTTGAGATTCTGGAGGTCCTAAGACCTGGTTATGTCAGAAGGCTAAGGACCCCAGGGAATGAATAAGGTGGATCCACTATTTTTAATATCCATTCAACTATTATTTTTCTCTTTATAATTTATTTTCCATCAAATTCTGACAAGATATCTTCTCAAGTATTATCATTAGGATAAACTCACCAATATTTAATATCTGCAGTTTTTATTCATTTTCATGTGGATACTTTCAAAGAAGGTGTCTAAACTGAGTAACTTTAATGCATTTACACACAATTATTAAGAACTTCACATAATATCATAGCTGTTTTTCTTCTTAAAAATTACAAAACTTACTTCTGACTTCTTCAGTTTAATATTTTACAACCTTAGGCCATCAAAGTTGTGTACTCTCCATTTCATCCATGATTTAATAAGATTTGATTTGTAAAGAAAAGTCTACCCATTCTATAGATTCATTGTTTCTTCTTTTGCCTTGTAGAAAAAGGCAACACTTGCAACATTTTAGTAACTTGCAAAAGACAAACTATTTTTCAGTACCGATCCTAACTACTGGTTTTATTAATGTTAACTTTTTTTTCTAGAGAACATTTAACTAGAAAATATTCAACTCATGCAAAAGTAGCTATATATATAAAATATATGATGCATGGAAAAAAGAGATGAGGCTTTCATCACAGGGTCAAAGTTGCCACCTTGACATTTTTATCTCATTCCCTTGTAGCCATCTTTATTTCAACCGTAACCCTTCTAACCAATAAGTGCATAAATGATTCAGTCTTAGAACAAACATAGACATAATTAGCAATGGTAGATTGCACTTCCTCCAAGGCTGACATTCCTCCAAGCATGTTAGCAAGGGGTAAAAGATGATCAATGTATAATTGTAAAGTCAAGAGGAAAAAAAGGTAAAATACCCAAATTATCAATAATTAATATTAGCTACATTTTACTTACTTTACTTACTTTATTTTATATATTTTAAAATAATATGCTTGCAATATATCACATAGAATTCAAGTGTGTGTGTGTGTGTGTGTGTGTGTGTGTGTGTGTGTATTATCTGTCAAGAAACCTTTTTAACTATAGTTCCAAGAATGGAAGTGGCTCTCAAAATAATTATCAGGAAAGTATAAGTATCCAATATCAATAGTTCTACAGTATATCATGCTCCCAGGGCTGACTTCATACAGTAAAATATTGAAAGTTAAAACTTGCTCTTCCAGAAGCCCCTTATGTCTGTAAACCCTAGTTCTCCTTTCCGTCTTGGTGTGATGCTTCATACCAGCTGTTACCATCTAACTTCCACAAGGGCACTTACCTTTTAAACTCCCCATAAGCCTAGCATGTGAGAGATAGGAATCCTACAACCTACTTTGCTTTTCTGGCCTTGTAACATTCAAATGTGCAATTAGCCTTATCAGCAATTTCTTTCCACCTGCCTAATTATAAGATGAACCAAATTCTTAAGAGAGAAATAAAACCAAACTTTATTTTATGAAGGAAAAGAAATACAGAAATAATGCCTATTACCAAAATTTAAATCATTACATACAAAATATTTAATGGCAAAAATATAGAAAACAAAGGGTAGCATATGAATAGGTAACATATAGAATTAGAATACAGAACAACAGAGTTAGAAGGACTTTGGAGGTCTTCTAGTGCTAGCCCAATCCCATGGTCATTTGTACCATTCCAGACAAATGACTGGACAAATGGCTGCTCAATCTTTTCATAAAAATATCCAATGATGAAGCATCCACAACTTCTGGAGGAAAGCTGTTCCATTGAAATTTCCTGATTGTTCTCACTGTCAGGAAATTTCTCCTTAGTTATAATTTGGATCTCTCCTTGATAACTGTCAGTCCTTTACTTCCTGTCCTTCCTGCAGGTGCTTTGAGAATAGGTTGATCCCATCTTCTCTGTGATAGCCCCTCAAATATTGAAAGGCTGCTATTATGCCCCCCTTAGTCCTTCTTCATCATATGTTTTAGTTTCAGGTCCCCTAATCATCTTTGTTCATCTACATCAGGGGTGTCAAATTTATGTTGTCATGGCATCATCATGTGATATATCAGAATTTTTTCCCCTTTGCTAAACCAGGTAGGGGCGGGCCAGCATATGATGCATCTGGTCCATATGAGTTTGACATCCCTGATCTAAATCATCAAAATCATGTATGAAGATGTCGAAAAGAACTAGGCCTAAGACAGAACCTTGAAATACCCCACTGTGTGCTTCCCTTCCTTAAATATAGTTCCATTGAGAAGTACATGTTGAGTAGAATTGGTCAGCCCATCAAGTATCCATCTGGTGGTGATGCTGTCTATTCCACATTTTTCAGTCTTACCAAGAAGTATGTCGATATAAAATATAAAGCTGTGGACAGACAACTATGTTTTAAAGAGGTTCCAAGTTGCAAAAAACAACAACACAGAATTACTAAGCTTGATCCAAGAAAATAAAAACCAGAAATAAAATATAATACTTATTTACATTCAAAATAATAGCTTTAAAATGTACAATGTTTTTATCTAAGCATTTTTATATCACTATTCAGAGAAGCCATTCTTTTCTATCTCAATTATGTCTGTGCTCCCCTTCCATAGTCTTGGGAACTGCAGCAGAGAAAAGGCTGCTGGGAAAATGAAACAATCCTGTCCTTCTTAACCTCAGATCCCAGCTATTGTCTTTATTTTTAAGAGTTAATGAATTTGTTCCATATTAACATACTTCAAATAGGCTATTCCTATTGGACAACAAATACCCAACGCTGATTGGCTACTTTTCT